>JACEGR010006293.1:0-62436 GCA_014170235.1 Listronotus bonariensis
GTGTCGGTAATCTAACGTCGATCTTTGTTTTCAATGTTTTCCGTAGGTTTAATAGTAACCAACTTGTTTTGACGCTTGTTCTTTCTTTCGTATTATCATGGCCGCGGTTAGAAGCACGCTGGTGTTGGTTAAACTCGGTGAATTCCAACTGATGCAAGCCGTTGAAATCGCGGTTGCGGTAATTTCTCTTGTCACAGAATTACATGTGCCGCTTTTTTTGTTTGGACTGGAGTGGACAAATGTATGAAACAGTCATTTCGGCTGAGGATGCTGTGTCTACTTCCAACACAACCGCCGAAAATCATCCGACACAGGCTGGCACGTCGAACTATTCTCCTGAGATTGTAACTAAGTCACTGGTTGAGAAGTATGTCCGTGGCGTCCCAAGCCGTGATAAAGAGAGTTGGTTTCGAAAGATAAACCAGTTAAAAGTGAGTTGTTGGCTTCCTAATACCACCGCGGGCGTTGTTTCTGGAGCGACAGTGGATAAGTAAGACCGGTTATACCGAGTGTCAATTAATTCATAAAACAAGCCATAACCTACTAAAATATTAGACATATCAAAATAAGACTTGGTACAAGCGGCAACGCCAGCTTTTTGGTTTAGGGGTAGCCAAGGGGTGGCCGAACATTTTTAGGGGTGGCAGTTTTTTTAAACCATGAAATTTTTGAAGTAAAAAAAATTTCGTACCGATAAAAATCCTAAATTCGTTATTCCACTAAAATGTTATCTTTTGTCCCGGCAATAATTTTAAGGGGCAAACAAAAATAGGTCTTCCCGCTCAAACTCTTTAGTCCACTATAATATTATTCCCTGTCCTGCAATAACTTTGGGAAGCAAAAAAAGGTCGTTATTTGTATCATTCTAAATCTAAATATTCAACTCTAATGTTATTTTGTGTCCCGGAACTTTTAACTTCTAGTACCTATTTCTTCTCTTCTTATGTTCCACCTTACAGGGGGCCACCAATTTTTCACGGGTGGCTCGAGCCACCTCTGGCGTCGCCACTGCTTGGTACAGGTAAATAGTAGGCGAAGAGGAGAGTTTTGGAATATTTTTCACTTTCCAGTCACTTCCAGTTTAACCGAAAAAAGCTACAATTTTGACTTTCTAAATGAAACACCCTTTATCACAGAATGTCGTTAAAAAATTTAAGGGCATACCCTACAATCTACTATTCAAAAATATAATAGACTACGTTTATATCGAATAGTTAAAGCTGGCTTGAAAACAAAGCGGCTTTAAAGCGATTTCCAAGACTACATGTTTATTTCGGTTGCTTTTAAAATCGAAGTCAAGTACATTTCAGGCCATCGTCGTACGCATGCTGCAGTTTTGCATCCAACATCAGAGTAGACATCAAATGAAAAACAAACCTCACTTTTTAATTCGTTCCGTATTGTGTGCTGTTGTTGGTTTAAGCGGGTTTTAAAGTTTTTTCACCTGTTTTTCAACTCATATTTTTTATAAAAATGTCAAAATCACATATGAAATTGACACTGATGACGTTCGGGGAATCATTCATTTGAAGTTAGGCAGTTATTAAGCCCGCTTAAATCGTTATATCAATGACCTTTTATCCTCAATGGTTTATATGGTGTTTCTGATCGGCTTCAGTAAAGGCAACCCTACTTATTTTCAGTCTTGACTTGGACAAGTCATTTTTAAGCGCGTTTATATCGCTTTTTCAGGCCACTTTTAAAAGCCCCTTTAACTCAAGCTAGCTTCAAATATTCGATTTAAACGTAGTGATCGAGAGTTTATGTAAATATGGGATCAAAAAGGCATTGCTTTCTAGATACAGGGTGTTAAACTTTTTTCAAAAAGTGTTTTTTTATATGTTAAATACCACTTATCCAATTTTAATAAAATTTAGCAGTGATATTTATTGTATTAAAGGCTAATTTATCTTCAGCTTGATTAAATTTACTCAGTCCAGTGGGGTCTCAAGAGGAATTTACGAATATTTTAGTCACAAACTTTGTACGCCACTGACTTTTGAGAAAAATTATTGATAAGATTTGAATTAGGTAAGTAAAAATACAGCGCGGATAGCTCTTAAGTTTTTTTAGTTAATTTTTAGATTTCTGGGATATTTCTCAATTAGAATGTGACATTTTAAACGGTTTTTAAGGCTACCTCAGTCATTTTTAATATTATTATCACGAAATATTATAAGTATCCTACAAGATGTCAAATTAAAACAATCACAAAGTTTTACTGACTAGTATAAAAGATAGAAATATAACAATTTACCCAAACAATATTATTTTTTTAAATAGCAACCTTCTAAGCAAGCACTTTTTAAAGAATGGATTTTTGGAGTTAATAATATTTTTCCGAATAACCATTTGTAAAAATTATAAAATATTATTTGAAATAAAATGGTGTTTATGTGGGCAGCCCACCAACTAACTAGGTACGCCAATTATCTAAAAACTATACAGGGTGTCTCTAAAACGTCTGTACAAAATGTTACACTGCTACCACAAATTCCTTGGACCAAAATACAACGATCTAACGAACTTTATCTCAGTCAAAAAGGTGTCAAAGACTTACTTTATTTTAAATTTTGCTAAAGAGGACAAGTACCTTTATTTTGGACAACAATGAAATTAAAAAAAAAGAAATGTTTAGAATTTATAATAGCTTTTAAATATGCAAACTTATTTATTTACAAAAAAATCCTTCTTAAAATTTTTTTCGTGCGCTGATGATGAGTATTACGGATTGTACATTAGTGAAAACTTATTCTGATACACTGACACTTTCACTGTTTTGACAGTCCTTAAGCTTTTGTCACATATTACATTTTAAAACTGTCAATATACCAAAATAACCATTTACCAATGTATAAACCTATATTCTCAACGTTAGCGCAAATTATATATATATATATATATATATATATATATATATATATATATATATATATATATATATATATATATATATATATATATATATATATATATTTTTAAATAAACAGGTTTGCATATACAAGGTCCGGCAGTAGGATTAAACGTTTTTATTGGGCCACTGTAAAGATACCAAAAATATATTTCGACCTGTTGTTACTAAAACTAAAAATATAATTCTGGAAATAACACTTTCAGTTTGCAAAAATTACATTCTTAAGATGACCACCGCCTTCTTCAATGCACTGCTGCATATTGGAGTAGAAATGGCGCATAACACGCGTCAATAAATCTACGTTCATGGTTATCGAATGTATCTCTTTAATAATTTTTTCTTTGAGTTGGGAAAGTGTTTGGGGACAAGTAAAAAGAATTTCTTACCCATCTTAAAATTACATTTCTTGTTGGAACGTTAGCACGCACTGGCAAATTAAATTTACGTTGAAAGTTTCTCTGAATTGGCACAATTGACTGCGTCAGGATAAACGATTCTACAGCAAAGGTCCGTTGGTTATTTGGCCAATTTGCCATTGTAACACAAAATTTCCAACAGTAAACTTCAGTTTTATCACTATTTGACGTTTGTCAAATAAACGATATTTCCATGGCAATCTTTTAAAACAGGTCAATCCTATTGCCGGACCTTGTATAAAAGTTATTTTTAATATTTAACATATTTTTTTTAAGATTGTCAAAAATAAAGGTACTTTTTATCTGGAGCAAAATTTATACTTTTTTGAGAAACCTCGTATACGACAAAAATAATTAATATTTGATGGTGCCGTTTTAGGTTTTAGATATTGTGGAATTTTTAGGATATACATACCTAATGTATTTTGAATTAGCTATGATGGCACTGGAAAACAATTAAATGCTAAGAGATTGTATGTTATTTTGCTCCCGTCTTTTAATGCCATCATAGCCAACTAAGAATTTTTTACATTATATGCCATATAAACAATCAATAAATTGGAAATATTTTGAAAATTGAAACGTCTAAGAATGGTAGCTTTACACAAACTTACGCCTATGAAAATCGTGCCTAAAAAAAAAAACACTGGAACAATAAAATCTAAGTAGGGAAGTGTCTCCTGGTCTACAAGAAATCGTATTCCTTAAAGTGCGCCCAGACTTGCAACAAGTCGCCGTGCCGTTTAGTACCAGGAATGGTCAGTTTAATTCAAAATGCCCATCCAGACTGCAACTGCGCATCGTGATGAATAACGTCAATTTAATTGTTTGGCGAATGGGTCACTGTATTTTCATTTTCTGAGAAATAGTCAAAAGTTGCAGTTCGAGAAATTATGGTGGTAATATGAAACCTAGAGTGGAAACAGAAATATTTTTATCCTGAACATTTCTGACAAGCCCACAGTAAATAATTTTCACACTGATGCCACAATTCTCCTGGTTAGTAGTTCTTCAGAGTACTTTAGGTTGCAAAATATACAAAAGGCATCAACATCCTGACTTGGTTCCGAAAAATGCATTAATTCCAACTTAAAACCGAACAAAATACTATTGGTTAGTTAGGTCAGATGAAGATCTTCATTTTTGAATAAAATCCTCTTTATATTACTATTTTCTTAGGGGTTCCATATTAGCAAAACACAAACCATAGAAAAAAATAATAAATGGTGCAAGAAAAATATATTTTTATGCTATTTTTTTTTATTTGGTAAATAAACTGTATTGCCCACACTTTAAATGAAGTTTGTAACTGAGCTACTAAATAAGAGATTTCGCTAGCAGTTAAGGAGTAAACTGGGGGTTCCATATTACCCGCAGGGTTCCATATTATTACCTTTTCCTCTACCTATTTAAATCCAATAGCACATAAATTGGTGTCCTTGGATTCGTCCAAAAATCCATTCTTTAAAAAGTGCTTGCTTAGAAAGGTTGCTATTTAAAAAAATAATATTGTTTGGGTAAATTGTTATATTTCTATCTTTTATACTAGTCAGTAAAACTTTGTGATTGTTTTAATTTGACATCTTGTAGGATACTTATAATATTTCGTGATAATAATATTAAAAATGACTGAGGTAGCCTTAAAAACCGTTTAAAATGTCACATTCTAATTGAGAAATATCCCAGAAATCTAAAAATTAACTAAAAAAACTTAAGAGCTATCCGCGCTGTATTTTTACTTACCTAATTCAAATCTTATCAATAATTTTCTCAAAAGTCAGTGGCGTACAAGTTTGTGACTAAAATATTCGTAAATTCCTCTTGAGACCCCACTGGACTGAGTAAATTTAATCAAGCTGAAGATAAATTAGCCTTTTAATACAATAAATATCACTGCTAAATTTTATTAAAATTGGATAAGTGGTATTTAACATATAAAAAAAACACTTTTTGAAAAAGTTTAACACCCTGTATCTAGAAAGCAATGCCTTTTTGATCCCATATTTACATAAACTCTCGATCACTACGTTTAAATCGAATATTTGAAGCTAGCTTGAGTTAAAGGGGCTTTTAAAAGTGGCCTGAAAAAGCGATATAAACGCGCTTAAAAATGACTTGTCCAAGTCAAGACTGAAAATAAGTAGGGTTGCCTTTACTGGAAGCCGATCAGAAACACCATATAAACCATTGAGGATAAAAAGGTCATTGATATAAACGATTTAAGCGGGCTTAATAACTGCCTAACTTCAAATGAATGATTCCCCGAACGTCATCAGTGTCAATTTCATATGTGATTTTGACATTTTATAAAAAATATGAGTTGAAAAACAGGTGAAAAAACTTTAAAACCCTTAAACCAACAACAGCACATAATACGGAACGAATTAAAAGTGAGGTTTGTTTTCATTTGATGTCTACTCTGATGTTGGATGCAAAACTGCGGCATGCGTACGACGACGGCCTGAAATGTAGCTTGACTTTCGATTTTAAAAGCGGCCAGAAATAAACATGTAGTCTTGGAAATCGCTTTAAAGCCGCTTTTGTTTCAAGCCAGCTTCTAACTATTCGATATAAACATCAGTCTATCATCTGCCCAGACTCAGTTAGATTGTAAGGGTTTGCCCTTAAATTCAGTTACTGGCGACGTTCTGTGATAAAGGGTGTTTCATTTAGAAAGTCAAAATTGGAGCTTTTTTCGGTTAAACTGGAAGTGACTGGAAAGTGAAAAATATTCCAAAACCTCTCCTCTTCGCCTGCTATTTACCTGTGCGCAAGCAGTGGCGACGCCAGAGGCGGCTCGAGCCACCCGTGAAAAGTGGTGGCCCCTGTAGGATGGAGTTCATAAGAAGAGAAGAAATAGGTACTAGAAAGTTAAAAAGTTCCGGGACACAAAATAACATTAGAGTTGAATTATTTAGATTTAGAATGATACAAATAACGACCTTTTTTTGCTTCCCAAAGACCAATGCTGCGGGGCAGGGAATAATACCCGCCAGTGGACTAAAGAGTTTGAGCGGGAAGACCTATTTACTGTTTGTCCCTTAAAATTGTTGCGGGGACAAAAGATAACATTTTAGTGGAAGATAACGAGTTTAGGATTTTTATCGGTAAGGAAATTTTTTTTTTTGCTTCAAGAATCTCATGGTTTAAAAAACTGCCACCCCTAAAAATGTTTGGCCTACCGCTTGGCCACCCTAAACCAAAAGCTGGCGTTGCCGCATTGTACCAAGTCTTATTTTGATATGTCCTAATATTTTAGTAGGTATAAACATTTTATGGTAATTAGTACTATTATATTCAGTGCCACTTATCATATCTTTTAGTTATTTAGATTATTGCTTTTATATCTTATGATCGCTCTCAATCTCGAATCCACTCAAAGTTTCTTGTTGTGCTTGAAGAAGACAGAGAATATTATTTGATATTGCCAAGTCGATAAGAAATGGGCTAGACAGAGTTTATGGAACTAGTCTGCTGGTCCGTATGTACCTGTAATGTGTTGGCGAGACGATACGCTGATATTAGCAGGTCCCATTTAGTGGGCGGAACATGGAATACTTTTATTTGTGGTGGTCAGAAGATTTTGTTTCTCTCAAAATGACACCAATATGATCTTAAATTATGTGTGTATTAATTACTTTGCAATGCCACAAGATATTTTGTGATAACGTCTTATGGTCGATGGACCTACGCTGCCAAACGTGACTAATGCGGCATTGACAGGCTTCGAAGGCTCTGGCGCACTGGCTGCGAGGCGAGCGGCGAGCGTTTACAAACGCACATCCGTTCGACGCTGTTCTCTCCCTACTGAGTGACCGTCGTGAAGAATGTGTTTGTCAGTATTTTGCTGGCGATAATTGCGGCTACTAAAATATTGATTCTTTCGACGTTGTCACGTTCAATATCAATCGATAAACCGACTTTGCGGTTCATCATTTTAGCGACCAAATATAGTCGGTGAAAGTCGCTTTTCTATTCAGTTGCAATACTATACGAGATGTAGAACTTTAATTAATGGCCTAAGCTAGGATATATTCCCAAACTATTTTAGAAAAGAACCCAGCATACTAGTGTCCTGATGTAGAATGATGAGGTGATAGAGTGAGCTAAAAACGAATGTTCAGCTTTCGTATAAAAAAACACGTGTCTTCGTTACCATAGCATAACAACACAATGGAACAATGACTATATTTTAACAACGACAAAAATATCTACTCTTGTCAATGTCTCGAAGTTTACAACACAAAGTCAGGCCCCATACTGACTTTGATCAGCACCGTCATCTCTCCTGGTATGGTGGAAGAAGTAAGGAAATGATCTAGAGAATCTTTCGAGAAATATCGTGTTCCATATTTAAGAGATAACAAGACTGGCAAGGGCAATTCAGAACGTACTAGAACCTTCGAAAAGCCAGATGAAGAAGAACTGGAAAAATTAAGGTATTATTTAAATAAATTAACAAACTAAGAATAAATGATCCTAACTCTCTAAAATTCTAACTAAACACATTCTGAAGAGTCTCTGTGTGCCCCCTTTAATTTTGATCGTCTCGTCATGTATCTTCACTGTCTTGTTAACTCAATAACATGCCGTCTGCTGCCATCTTTGCCTCTGGATATTTGTATGTCACAGTGAACTATGATTTCTCGTATTAACAGGCGTGTTTCTCGATCTTCAAACACTTCGCGTTGTGCCCTGCGAGCGCGGCGTAAATCGGCGCTGACACCGCTTCTCGAATTGTTGTTTCTTGCGCAAATCGTGCCTATCTCAAAGTGTTCTCGAGCGATGGAGTTCGATACTGGGAAACTCTGGAGATTTTCATGTGTCAGAAGGCCGAGAATGGCACAAGTCATTATATCGACGCGGCAAACACGGCATTGTTAGCCGAAATATATTGTTGTTCTAAATTATTCTTCGTGTCTTGAACTGTGTGACTTCACCGTGGCAGTTTCAAAATATAATTCTTCTCCGGGTCGGCATATTATACGGTGGGATATGATGTTTAAGCCTCACGGTATGTGTAAGAGACGGTATCTAGTACCATCTCGCATTCTCGACCTGCGCCAAATTTCAGGTATACCAGCTGGAAGCCACGTGTTCTGTGGCCGGGAGATGCTCTAATTGGTGTTGTTGATGGTTCTTGGTAACACTTAGCCGGAATCTCATATGGAACCGGGAATCTTGCTGCTGGAAGACGCGAGAACGGAGCGAGTTTCTTCTTGTATATGCCTCTTTACCACGCCAACGGCAATAATGACAATGGCACAGATGGCAATATTGTCTTTCGGTTTGTTGATTACGTATGTTCTTGCAACTCCTGTATCACTTCTGGTGTAAATTGTATGGTGCCAGAATCTTTGGTGAGATATTTGTTCTTCCCGAAGTCTTGCCTGGTTCTGGATGTCCTTTGCTTCAAACGGGGTGCGTAACAGAGCTCAGAGAATTTTCTTGAACGGCCATTCTTAATGTGACTCATATCTGGAATCATGTTGTAAACAAAGGCTGCCCGGCGAAGCTTGGTTCTTGTTTTTATTTCTTCGGTGCTGGGTATGACGGGTTAATTAGATGTACAACTCTCTGCTAATACTCCTGGAGAGGAGACTTTAGTTATATATGGCTTTCGTCCCGTAATTGCGCCTTATAGGCTTTCTTGTGAATGGATTTCGCCGCCTCTCTCCAACATGGCAATCGGTCATATCGAGACAACTTTCTTCGGGAATGTTTCTTATTTCCGTAGCTTTCTCGAGGCGAGTACAGGCTCATTAACTTTCTGTTGAACTCAGTTGTTTGCCTTCGCTTTCAAGAGTGATGCAGGCGGCGGCCCACTGACCTTGCTCGATCAGAGATGATTGGTTTCATAACGATTTAACAGTACCACGTCTGGACTACCGTTGCTGAAAGCGTATTTTAATTTGCTGCAATTCGAACTTCCTGTTGCATTTATAATAACGACTTGTTGAGCGATGCTGGACTGGTGCACCTGACTATGAGCCAATTGTACGGTCTGCTGCATTTGTTCTTCACTTCTTTAACATCTTCTTTGGTAGTTTTAACTCCGAACAGAAGCATCATTTAAATGTGACCCCGTTATAAAATTCCTTTTGGAGTTCTCTGATCTTACCATCATCTCTTTTTAATTCTTGCTTCATTTCTTCTTGACTTCAGTTCGGGGCTCAAGCTTTATTTTCTTCTAGAAAGCTGGACTTCATTTGCGTTTTAAAGTCTTTGTTTTTCTATCATTAGTTAAGCCAAAGTGCGCATATTTCTCATAACTTCGATGCCTTAGCTATGCTAACGACGTCCCGATCGGCACAAGCCCGACCGCTTCATTTCATCGGGTAATGGTTAAAAACCTTTCTTCGGGTGACTTCATCACTTCCGGCACCAAATGTTCGAAGCACTTATAAATATAAAACGCGTGTATCGTTTTTATGCCTTTATTAACAATGGAACTTGCAACTATGGTTTACAGCAACGACGCAAAATCTCTACTTGTCAATGATCTCGAGTTTACAACACAAAAATCGAATTTACTGCTGATTTCGATCGTTGCCCGTCGCGCACAGTAATGGTGGAAGAGGAAAGCAAGGAATGATCTAGATATTCCCGAGAAGATATCGTGAGAATTCCATGGTACAAGGATGGCATAAAAGGTGATGATGAGATAATTCAGGCGTTTTCAGAGGCCTTCGAGATGATGAAGAACTGGAAGAAGTAAGGTAAGTATTTGAAATAAATTAACAAACTAAGTAAATGATCCTATCTCTCACAAAATTCTATAACCTGAAACACATTTTTGAAAGTCTGTAACATTTCTACATAAAAAAGTTCTATCATCTTTCGTTGAGCAGATATTGACTTTCAAAGTTGGTATAAAAACTTATTTCAATTACACCTTTTGAGCTGTTTGCACAGTACCAATGAATGGGTTACTAAATAACCTCATAATAATGCTTCTTTTATAGGTGTACAGCTGTTCAGTAAACGGTATACGAAGAGTGCGACGATTTTTTTCATTTAATGTATATGTGCTTTTGTTCCACTGTTAACAAATTCGACATTCTTGTCGTTAGGATTCTGCATAAGGCTTTTGCACGAAGTATACCTAGTGAATCGATATCTTGGACCGTTTTCGCAAATCGAATTTAAATAATAATAATTAAAAAATCCAGTTTCAAAATTCTTAAATATTAAAACTTATTAAAAAACATGTGGCTATAAACACTATAATACAGGTAAAGGCTGTTTTGGGAGCACACCATATTTTAAAATTTTTTGGAAAAAGTGAATTTTTGTTACTTACAAGTGATGTTTATGTTTGGACTTTTTAAAGGCGATGACAAACGTCCAAGATATCATTTAAGTAAGGTATACCTTTGCTTTAAAGACAAAGGAATTAGCGATCGCAATTGTCAGAATTTATATAGTAAATGTGCATTAAAATGAAAAAATCAAGATGCACCTATAGTCCGACTTACTCTGCAGAAGCATTACTGGGTTCCTTTGCTCGGCTTAATATTATTGGTACAATATTGGCAATTTAAAGTTATGGTGAAATAACTTTTATAATATTTTGAGGTCAATGCAACATTATTTTGACTCATCACCCCTATAATTTCTGTGCCTTTCAAGCACCCTGTGTCACTAAGGCTGCAAGGCTCAGAAAATCATATAATGTTAAGTGTTGTTTAAATATATGGTTAATTTTAAGATTAATGATAAGTACAAACTAATAAAAAAATTTCTTGTTGAGGAAAATCAAAATATTTATTGTGTATTTCTTTCCGGTAAACCTATGTAATGTTATACAGAAAAATCGAAGCAAGTATGTAGGAGATATTATAATATATTTTAAAGGATTCTAGCAAAAACAAAAGTTTAATTCAAAAGCCTGCCAATATATCAGTGGACAATTTTGAATCAGTATTTATCATCGTTTGTTTTTTTTTCGCTCCTTTGACAAAAGACGGTTCGTGTCATTCTGAAAAGAAATTAGCTTTCCCAGCCACCACCTGATGTTGTTAAGAAAGTTTAAAAAATATCACAATGTAACAGGAAAGAAGACTCTCTTTTCTGGCACATTTTTGCTGGGTTGAAGAGGAAACTAATCGCATCAGAGGTTTATACTTGGGATATATTAATAGCAATATTATTGAAATGGACTGAATGTAACGCAGTGAGTCAATGCTGTCATTTTAAATGTATATAGTATTTTATTTCTAACTTTAAAAATGATGCAAAAACAACACATGCAATTAATTATCGAAGTTTTATCACATTGAAGATTTCTGTTATCGTTTACTAGCCATTTAGACGGGCGTTAATATTTTGTTCTGGTTTTTTCAATCATAATAAAATAGTAACTATAATATTCTTTTATGAGTGTAACTCTGTGTAAAACCGTCATCGGTTCAATATTTCCAAATTAGCCCTTACAGTCAAACAAATCGGCTAACTCTGGCGAATTCAAGTTTATATATTCGACTGACTTTTAGATATATTCGGAAAGTTTGAGTATTTTTCCTTTTACACCTTATAAAGTTAAATACTCATTTCTTGCCAGTTTGCTGAGAGATTGGAAAAACGCATATCTTTAAAATACGTCATCTGGGCAAACGAAACTTTCTTGTTCGAGGGGATAAAGGACTGTTTATATATAGTCGCTATCATGTCGCCCTTTCATTTTAGGTATCTGCATGCTAACTTAGTTTTGTCATATGTGATGTAACAAGTGCATAAAGTGATGCTTTTTTACGAATGAGAGCCCACACGGCACGAGCCATTATTATGGTAAGACACTGCCATGTGTTACATACTATATTTTTCGACCATATACAGAAATGTTCCAAAATACAAAAAAACGCCCATGTTTGACATCTGAAACATTGAGCCACGAGTTTTACCTTGCTGTTATCTTTGACAAATAGTATTCTGTTTTGGGAGGCAAGTATCTTATAACTATTATTCTTTATTATTTGGGTTTGAAAATTATTTGTGCTTACCACTGTAGAAATAATACTAAAAGTATAAAATTCTTGCAATATACTAATGCCAAGAAGTTCTTAATTGGGATACCATGAAATGCGTTAAGGATTTTAACAATGTTGTTTATTTTATTATTAAAAATCCGTCATTATAAGGAACAACAACATGGGTTACTTCTGGTTAGTAATTTATCTTTTTTAGGTACAACTAAACTCTTAAAGGGTTACATGGTTTTCATAAAAATGCAGCATTCTATAGTTATTACCTTTAATCTCTTAAATTACAGGCTGATAGAAAGGAAACAACACACCGCCAGTTTAACAAAGTTGGTTAAAAGTTATTTCCTGATTGTAATCGACTGTTGCTCTTTGAAATCATTTTGCGCATTTGCTTAAGCCGCATCGTTTCCTGTCGGGCACGTGGTGATATAATTTCCGCCCGGTGGCAACCACCGGGCCACGGCGTCCTTCGGTTCAAAATAGACACGATTTTGGGCTATTCCACTTCTGTTAAAGGCCCCTCGTCCTTTCGCGGCGACTCATCGTATTATTCAATTTTCGTTAACATTCAGCTTGACACCAGCTGTCATCCTAAAAATATATTGGATGGTTTAATCGGTAAATTTGTAGATCTTTGTAAAAAGCCTGATGAAATAAGTTTGACTATGTCTGAGCCTTATGAGTGTTGGCAGTGCGGCAAATAAAAGCAACTATTCCATAAAACCGGCATATTTAATATCACCGGTAAGTAATAAATGATTCAACAGTTAAACCCGCTGATAACTTTATTATGTGCCAAACGTCTGTGGTTTAATGGGTTTTGCAAGCGACGCAAAGTGCCTATTATTACGGATAGCGGGCGGCGCTAGCGGAATATTGCGTAGACCATTAAGATAATATTAAACTTATGTTCTGCTATGGTGGTCCGGCGTAAATTTTTAAAAAAATACTTGCAAACTTACTGTATTGTCAATCTGTATGAGACCTGAATATTTATTCGCATATCTACATAAACAGCAACTCTCGTATTTTATATTGCCAAACATTTAATTAAATTATTAAATATTTTTAAAGAAAGTAAATAGAGAAAGTATGATCAATCAGTATTTTCTCTTTATTTTTAATACTATTTATTTTATATGTGTGTAAATTATAAACTTAATATCAATTACAATCTACAATGGATATCGAAGCTGCAAGTTGCTGATAAAAACTAGAAAATCCACATAAAAGTACGTCTTAAACGTCCAGACTTGCAACAATTCGCCAAGGTAAATAAGCCAGGCAACTCTTTCTAAAAGACGCTCTTTGATAAAACTGAAACCACATAACGGACATTGGAAGTGGTTACATTGGGTTATTTTGTTTTGGTTTACAAGTCAAAGTAAAGCATAGATTGGGGTTAGTTTGACACAAAAAATAAGTTTTTTTTTTGGTTGGGGTGTAATAAAATAAAATACTCTTTAAGCGGTAAATTTAAAGGAATTATTTATTTAACATTTTGAAAAAAAAAATACATTTTAGCCGTTTTAATTAATCGTCTTCACAACGAGAACATTCATATTAAGGATTAGAAGATCCTTTATTGCAAATTCCACAGACTCATTGCTTGCAGGTAATACAGCAAATCCATTCTTTTCCACGATAAAACCTGAAGTCGCATACACATATATAACAGACTTTTATTTGGCTTCTTTTTTTTTTGGTTTTAAAACTAACTGGGTTAATGATAAATCTGAGGACGAGCTTGGGCTAGGCGGCTAAATTGATAAGGCTGCTTGATCTTCTGCATCATCACTGGATGGTCCTGTCTGGTCTTGAACATTTGCATTTGTAACTGCATCGCCGTCTAAAGTGATCTGAGAACCAGGTTTCGTGACTAACTTTTTACCTCTTCTATGTTGAATCCTATTCTGATCATAGCCTCTGATTCTTAAGGATCGAATGGGCTCAGACCTGTTCCTGTAAAAGCACTTTTAAGATTGTCTTGCACATTGGGAAATATTGCGTCCCAGAGTCTTTTTAAAAGAGTGGGGAACTGTTCTTTGGGGATAGAGTCTGTTCGCCTTGACTCTCGTCTCCATGTATCCAAAACTCGGCGCCAACACTTTTTAAAGGGCCAAAGACTCCTACGTCCAGCGACTGTAACAGGTGGGTGGCATTGGCTGGAAATGCAGTAAAATAAATGTTGTTTTCGATCAAGGCTTTAACAACATCTGGCGAGAAATGCGATGCCAAATTGTCGCCGAAAACAATAACAGGTTCGTGTTGGTTTTTATTTTGTTAATGTGTGGCAACAAAAGTTTCAAAAACCAAACTTCAAACAACATCATGTTGAACCAACCCGATTCACTATGTTGATAAAGGACACCTGTACCCCCTTTTGTCCAGTTTTCGTAAAGATTTTTAGATTTGTATACAACCATAGGTGGCAATAAATCTCCTGCAGCTGTTCCACAAAACATGACAGTGACTGAGGTTCTCGAGTGTTCTTGTACTCGCTCTACACGTTTTCTTCCTCTTGGTACGAGAACCTTAAGGCCCCTGGGTCATCAGTTATATTTGTCTCATCATAATTATAAACATGAGAAGGTTTTGCACCTGATAAAACGCCAGAAATATTTTTGAAAAACTCGTTTATTTCAGTGGGTCCAACGGTTGCTAATCGTCGTGTTACATATTATAAACAGGTGCGACTACGCGCGGTCCAGCAGGTTTTACTGCGTTCAGAAATCGCTGTCAAAGTAACCCCAAAATGTGTCAAAGTAAACCCCAAAGTCCAAGTAGCCCTGTTTTACGGTACATTTCCTTTTATTAAAAGTACAATCAGACATTTTTTAACTTTATAATATTCAAAATAACTTACAAACTGTTGTCTCCAAATTTTTGATTTAAAATCCGTCAAATCACAAAATTACATTGATATACAGTGAGGATATTAGAAGTCATTCCCCCCTTTTTTTTCTTTTGAATAGGACAAGTTATCGAGGTCGAGTAAAATTTGGGTAGAAGGGTGCCACTTAAACCATTTTTAGGTATAAAAATAATTTCGGTTACGTGTTCTAGTACAAGTGGGGCACCAGAAACTTTTCTTTTCAAATAGAGAAGTGGGACATGTATCACCTCGTTTTAAAGGCCCTTTGATTCTCTACTCAATGCTACTTTGTTTTAAAAAATCGGTCCAGCATATCTAGACTTACATGATGTAAAAACAATGCGGTTTAATGGAATTGGCTTGTATGTCTGGAACGGCTGGGCCGATTTTAAATAACAAAGTGGGGTTAAATAGAGAATTAAAAGGCCTTTAAAACAGGTGCTATAGCCCATCCACTTCCATTTAGAAAAAAAGATGCTAGTGCCCCTTGACACTGGGCCAGAAAATATTTTCATGCCAAAAATTAGTTAAACTATTACCGTAAAACGGGGCTACTTGCACACCTCTTTAGCATATTTTCCCATATACCGTTGTATGTTATAACTTTGCAGCTTCGAAAAAATTAAATTGTACCGACCTAGCCATGGGGTATCCATGCCTGGATGTAAAATTTTAAAATTCCAGCCATGGGTCCCCAAAAAAATTTTTTTAGGTGTGCAAGTTACCCCGTATTTGGGGCAACTTGCACTTTACGAAACGATTATTATAAAATGAATGCTTATGACTTTTGAGTGCATGTTACCCCGCAGTCGGATCAAAAAAAAAGATATTTTAGACCCATGGCAATAAATTCCGAATAATACTAATTAAAAATCTTTATTTTAAAGAGAAAAATTTATTTATGCGTCAAAATGCAATAAACTTAAACAGGTTCTATACGAAAATACTTAGTAAATGTAAACAAGTTATCAAAAATAAAAAATAAACACTTTCTCTCGCTTATTAAAGCTTTGGTAAATTAAGGCACATTCTTTGAAACATCACAACCCTTAAAAAAACACTGGCTAATCGTCAATTTGGAAGTCTTTGTCGGCATCACTGTCATCGAAGGGAGACTGTTCGTCTTCTGAATCATCGCATCGCTCGCACACGAAAATTGGGTCTTTGCTATCTTTATTACAGGGTCCACAAATCCATGCTTGACATTTCGTGCATTGAATCCAATCACTTGTGCCTCTGTAATCTTTCCAGTTAATTCTGCAGATAGCACATTGGGAAGACTCGTATTTTCTTATTCTCTTGCTTTTTCTGCTGGAGATTTGTTGTGCGCCTTTCACACCACTACTTGTAGAGGGTTCCGGTTTGTCAGCTGCTGCTGGTGAATCATTCGTGACCATTGAAGGATCTTCAGAAGCCACAGTAGAATCTGATGTAACAATGCGAGACGCATCAGTTCCAGGTTCGACTTTTTTCCCCTTTTTCGTCTTTTCTCAGCCCCCGTTCCACGGTGTTCTTTCAGCAAATCAATCAAGCTGCTCTCTAAAATTCTTTCGACTTCCGCATCTTGCACTCCATCAGGAATGCGCTTCAAAACTTCGTCAGGATTTGCAGGATGCAAGCCGGTGGCTCTAAATCCTGATTTTAGATTTTGTGACACTTTGGGGCTTATTCCTCTCCACAATCTATCCAAAAGATTCGGAAATTGTTCCTTCGGGATAGTTCCTTGGAAACGAGACTCCTTTCTCCACTGATCGAGAATCTCCCTCCATTTCTTTTTCATAGGGGCAAATACAGCCACATCAAGCGGCTGCATTAAGTGAGTGGCGTTGGCTGGGAAGGGAGTTATGTAGATATTATTAGAACCACACGCCTCTATCACTTTGTCGTTATTCTCTCTGGTTGATTCGACGTGAGGCAGGAAAAGCTCGAAAAACACGTTTCAAACAAGTTCATATCGAACCATCCGCTCGAACTACTTGCATATTTCGTTCCTTGTGGTCCACCTTTCGTCCAGGTTTCGTATAGATTTAGTGCTTTATACACTACCATAGGTGGCAAAAGGTCTCCATTAGCATTTCCGCAAACCATTATGCTTATGGTAGCACGGGAATGCTCCTGAACTCTTTCCACCCTTTTCGTATTCCTAGGCACAACCACCTTCCTGGACCCAGGATCATCTGTTACGTTTGTTTCGTCGTAGTTGTAAAAGTTTTCACTTTTCACTTCCCTAATTGTTAAGTCAATATTGTCGAAGAACTGTAAAATTTCATCTCGATCAACCGATGCTCTGGATCTTTTTATGTTAGACGCCATTCTGGTGCACAGCTTATTTCTTTTTATAAATGAATCTAAGAAATCAGGTCCAGGATAGTTATTGTTGAACACTCTAACCGTTTTTCTCTGTTTGTCCAAAAACTTTTTGATCACATCTCGAATATCAACCTTTGTGAGTGGGAACCCCTAATTTGCCACAACACCCAATGTCCTCGAAATAAGAGCCTCTTCTTCATCACTTAAAACCTTGGGACGACCGACTGCTTTCGTGTGCGTACCGGCAAGACATCGACCTAATGTCGTCCGTTCCACTCCGAACGTTTGAGCTGCTAGTTTTTTGACATGCCCGCATTGACAGCTTCTATTGCTTCGCGCATGGCCGTTTCTGTATAATTCCGGTAAGTTCTGGATCCCGGAGTTTTTTGGTAAGTACGAACCATTTTTTACGTTCTGTTTACTTGTAACAGTAGAAACCCACCGTTAAACGCCAAAAAAAAAACAAAAGAAAAATATATAATTAAAAAAATATGACAGATAAACGTGATGTGCAAGTTACCCCGCGGTGTGCAAGTAGCCCCGTTTTACGGTACCTTTTTATACCCAAATTTTATCCGACTTTGATATCTTGTCCTATTCAAAAGTTATGGGAGAGCACTTTTACAAACCGCACATATTGGAGCAAAACTTCAAACGCGTGTAACTCGAGAACGAATCAATCAATCAAAAGGCCTTTAAAACGATGTGCTATGTGCCCCCTTTCCATTTGAAAAACAAAGTTTCTAGTGCCCCCTTGGCACTAGGGGACGTGACCAGAGTCTTTTTTATGCCAAAAAGTAGTTTAAGTGACACCCTTTTACCCAAGTTTTATTCGATCTCGATATCTTGTCCCATTCAAAAGATTAATGGGGGTGGGGGGAGGACTTTTATTAATAACGCAAGGTCTAATTTTTATTTCAAATACAACAGCCGACCAGTTTCAACCTTCAAATTTTACATGATTAGTTCTCTGACCTAAAGATATTTTAATAATATGTTTTTTTACATTAAGTCGTCGTTTTTTCCGTCAGAGAAAAATATCGTATAATATGCAGGAAAACATTTTAGATTTTAGCTCTGGATTTTTTGGCTCCCTTCGCTTTGTGTCGACTTAGAATAAAGAACTTTCTTTCCCTGTATAATAAATAACTATTTGACTAAAATTACTTCCTTAAAATATTAGAGACATTTTGCACCTCTTGTATTGCAATTCCGTTGTGTTAACGTTATTCTGAGTCTGCGCAGTAACGCAAACATAATCCGTTATCGTTATTAACCATATCGAACTCCTTTAATTACGGATGAATACCGAAGAGCTAATCGTTATCGTTATCGTTATTGTTAAACTGCGTGGTTGCCGGATTGTAGAATTTTTAATATCAATTATTTAAGAAGGTTTGGTATTATAAATCCGTATTAATTAAAATATTATTGATACATAGGCTCTAATTAGCGAAAAATCCATAGCAGTAAGAAAAATAAAATAGTGTAAAGAAATTTAAACGGACTTGCATTTTTAAGGATGTTTTAATTCAGTAATTAATTTACATGTTACAATCTGGCACATTTGCTTTTTATTCTGCTACCAAACCTAACCTTTATTTTTGTGTTTTGCTTATACTGTATTGTTTACATCTACTTTAAAAAACAAAATCAAGAGAACTATTTGCATATATTTAAATATCAATATATAACTTATGGAGAATAGAAGTAAGTACTGATTTTTCGTAAACTTTAAAATCGGTCAACCACAGATAAAAATAAAATAAGGTTATGTGTCGAAAGCGCAGACGCAAGATAAATTTCTTAAAAGAGGCTGCAAAATCTCTGTCTTAAACTGCTGTCGTAATCGTTATGTTTAATAACGATAACCATAAGGAGGCCAAAAAGTCTGTTATTTTAAGAGGTGCAAAATGTCTCTATTTCTAATAAATTTTAAAACAACCCGTATTTTTACCTCGTAGCCTATATATACCGGCTCAGCTAAATAACTTAACACATAGGCAATGTGAGAAAAAGGAACAGTCTAACGTGAATACCCGCATATAAACATTTCTGATTGGATTATTCACTTACATCCTTTGATGTTGCTTTACTGGCCAATATCCCCATACATTTTTGCTAAACCAGTATTTTAATCTACAAAATACCAATAACGTTCAGGTCCATTTGTTATTCAACATATCCATTGTATAACTTTAGAAGTAAAATCATTTTCTTTTTCAAACCTCTGGCTTAACCAAAATTTATATGACTTTTATAAAAGGATAAAAAAACTTTATGAAAGGCATCAGGGGGTAATCGCGTTAGCCATGATAAGCCTTTTCTGTAGTAAATGGTGTGTGTAAAGTTTTCAAGAGGAGTATGAGTATGTGTGAAAAGGGTTAAGCACCGTATGTAAAGTAAATTTATGATTTTATATAATATCTTTAGATTTTGAACAAGAAAATTAATAAAAAATTGAAGTGTATTCCATGTGCAGGGTTTTTTATATATGGTTTATGCTGGTTTGGAAACTTCTTGTTTAGGCAACTAATAAAATTTTACCCGACCTGACTTTTTTTTCTGGTTTGGTCACCTCGACAAAAATGCATAATTATTTCTTCTTGTTTGGTACCCCAAGGGTGGGCATGACATTCTTAAGTGAATTTATATAGTGTGTAAGAAAAGATTGAACTAACCAGAACAAACCACGACCCCCAACGTATACTCTGTAATAATAACAGAACTATTGAAATGCAATACGGCTGATTTAAGAGATTTAAGAGTCTTTACACATGGGTTTTATTCAAATTATTATTTGGCTAATGCGCATTACAGCGCTTATGTAAACTTAGAATAAATATGTCTGTCTGTATCATTAAATTATATGCATACCTTTAGGGTACCAAACAAGAAGAAATAGTTTTGCATTTTGTCCAGGTGAAGAAAACTTTAAAAAAAATTCAGCAGCGGGACTCCGTGTACTGTAGTATTCTACAAATCGATTTGATTCTACCTCACTCGCACTCTGTATTCAAGAAAACACGCTTGAAGTAGATCAAATTGGTCGCCTATTGGTGTATTTCTTTTAGCTTTTAGAACCGTTCTTCAGAACCGATCAAAACAGTTTTAAAAGGAACACCAAAAAACAGTGGGATTTGCCCGTTGACTTGAATTTATAAGATTTGACAGATTTGTTGTTTTTTGTTTGGTTTTTGTTTTAGTCATCCGTGGTTTATATTATTTTTTTCGGGTTAATTATTTAACCACAGTAATTTTACTATTTTTACTATTTTCCTTTTGGCATATGTCATTAGTGTCAGAACACTTCGTGCACCTCCTTCGATGATGGTGCATGAGAGGCAAGGGAGAGGTAATAGAACGGTTCTGCAGAACAATTCCATTATAAAAGGAACACTTACGGTGTTGTTCTGGGTGGTTCTAAAGCATAAAAGGAATACACCATATAAGAGAAGTCTCAAAACGTGTAGAATTCTCCCAAAATTTTAAAAAGTCCCTTAAATAAATTTGGGTGTTCGTAAGTTTGCTATAATTTATATATTTATTTTGTTGTTTTTGTATTATTAGAATGCAAAAATTTATTTTATTGTTTTTACAATGATAGAAAATTATAATTTTAGTTTAGTTTTAGCCATTTGTTTAGTGTCCAACCAATGTGAACCTGATTTTTGCAAAGATTTACAATTGTGTAAATCTAATTCGGTATTGAATTTTTTAGTTCAGATAAATTGGTCACATATTTTTGTTTTATTGATTTAAATTATTCACAGTAGGGAACATTGAGCTATTTATTTGAAAAAAAAGGTTAAGTAAATTTAAAATTTAATTTTAGAAAAGGGGTATCCGATAGACATAATAGCTGCTAATAATGACATAGTCCAAAATTGACTCCAAGAGTAAAAGAGAATAAAATTAAATAAAAATCGATTAAAAACAAAACCCTTATTTGTCCGTGTTAAAAACAATAATTAAAAACTCAATTGCTCAATAATGATCTTTGGTAAATCTAATTTGCAATAGCTGTATCTCTGTCTTTTTCATCTTCACAGTTGAACAGAGAAGTATTAGTACACCTATAGACATTTTACAAACATTTCCGATGTTTAGTCTATTGTGTATCTGTTAACACAGAGTACTAAAAAGTGCAGTTATCGACTTCTCGAGTAGAAATCTACGATAGGTAGCGAGGTGTAGAATTCTATAAGGCACGGAGTCCCGCTGCAAGTTAGGTAAAATTTTATAAGGTTGCCCGAACACCTTATTTTTTTTTTAATCTATTTAACACTCCACGAAGGCTTTATGCCTAAGTACCAGAGTACCGTGGGTGCCGGGTTATTAGATGTTTAACCCCCTTTCCACGCTGTTCCGTCAACGTTATCCAAGCACTGAAACTAAAATTTTTGCATTTCACAGCACCTTTTAGACAACGCGGTAGTACCACTACGGACGTTATTTTCTAAATAACTACTACCTGGGGTAGGCAGAATACTACACAGTGGTTTGCCAAGCCATCTGTGAGGTGACGAGCGATTAAAATGCCAATGTCCGGTTCCGAGATTCGAACTCGGATCGCTGCGGTGAAAGCTGGTACGTTACCGCTGCACTACGCTCGCCACAAAATTATTATTATTTATATTATGCCACCCAATTTCAACGATATGGGAATAGGATTAAAAAAACTTTTATAAAAGTTTTATAGATTTTTATCTTCTACCTTTTGAGCATATTAAAAGAAAAACTATAACTAAACTAACCAGAACATCAAAGACTCAAACAAAAAAAAAAAAAAACAAAAAATGGTATATTATATTACCATTAAAAATATTTTTTAAATAGCTTTACAAAAATACCTCATTAAATATGTCCATCTTTAAAAGTTTTTGAAATATGACCACTTAAATCTGAAAACTAGAAGATATAATTTTCTTTACACCTATCTACGGCATCGGCACTAAGCTGACACTAGATAGGATGCAAATTATATCTGCTGTTACTCAGATTTAAATGGATATATTTTCG
The DNA here is from genome assembly GCA_014170235.1 of Listronotus bonariensis. Classification (NCBI taxonomy): domain Eukaryota; kingdom Metazoa; phylum Arthropoda; class Insecta; order Coleoptera; family Curculionidae; genus Listronotus; species Listronotus bonariensis. The sequence continues at coordinate 22,522 of JACEGR010006293.1, forward strand.
AAACTATTAAAGATAAATATAATAAATGTGGTATTTTGGTAAAGCTCTCTAAAAATGTTTTGAATGGGATATAATATAGCTGTTGTGGCAGTAAAAAAAGTTTTTCCCCTTTATTTTCAATGAGTTTTTCATGTTTCTTGGTTCCTTTATTATGCTCAAAAGATAGATTAAAATCTATAAAACTTTTTTGTAATATGTTTTTTCTATATATTTTCGTATCGTTGAACTTGGGTGGCAAAATATAAATGAAAACCCTGTACGCAAAGGCGTCCCAGTCAGATTTGCGCATCTGGTATTCGAATACTCGGTATTCTGAATCCTATTCAGAATTCATTTGCCTGGTTTTCGAATAGTATTCGTCTGTTTGGTATTCGACTGAATACTTTTTTGTTAGTATTTAGGATTTTGGATAGTAAATACCTTTTTTAAATTATAGTATTTAAATACTTGCTCTGTATTCATGCTTCGTTATTCAGATCAAGTACTCGAATCCTGGTATTGTAATCCCGGTATTCGAAAACCAGTGTTTTAGTATTCGAATAATGGTTATTTAAGTCCTGTACTCGAACCCTGGTATTTTTTGGTCTTTAAAAAGTATTCATTAATAATAAATTTACGTATTCAAGTTGGGAAATTCGGTTTTTAAATACAAAAAAGTCGCAAATTCAAGTCAGACCCAATTTTAGTTTTTGTTTACGGGATAAGGACCTTTTTAAGGTCTTTAAAAACTTATCATAAATACTGAATGCTGGTTTTTAAATACAGCAATATTCGAATACTTTTTAGAATATGGTATTCAAGATTTCACTATTCGATCCTACTCTGGTCCTGGTAGCCCCTCCTATCCTCGCCCCAGGGGTGACATTTTTTCACATTTTCACATAAATACTTAAAAAATACAAAATGGTTAATTTCTCATACATATTATAGCCATATTATTTTATATTATACCTACTGTTCCATTTGGCCAAGTCAAAAACTTAATAAATTACGTTTTTAGTTTATTACATTAATTTTTTAGTATCTTGTCTAACCTGTAATTTGTAATTTACCTGAGCAATTGGGATTTTTAAAGATTTATAGATTTAGTCTCTCGCCAATTAGTTAAGGCAAGCACCTGTTTTCATTAATATTAAATTTATATTTCGTTACCTGGATAAATATGAGATATAAATAACGGTTTTTACATAAACTAGGTTTACTCCAATTACTCTACTTTATAAATAAATACTTTACATAAAGTGGAAGGAAAATATACTAATTTTAATAGTTTAAAATAGTTGTGGCTTGCGACGTTGCCATATTCTTATAATCCTGAACAAGACCTAAAAAATTAAACTGGTTTTTGCTTTAAAATTATAAAAATGCCTGTTTGGAACCTATGCTTCTGCTAAAATTAAGGATTTTTTAAATTTCAGTGTTATAGAAATGACTTGTTTCATAAATAAATTTACCTACATCCAATGCATTCCAATTAAAAAGATCCACCATGTGTAATTCCGTTATTTGTACACTTATAAAAAATCCTGACATACACATGTTTTGACATATTTTTGGGGGGACACGTTGTGTCAAAATTTACTTCATCCGCCTCTCACCAACAAAAATCGAAAAGTTTAAATGAAAAAAATGGTCAATTGATACCTTATTTTAAAGGGTTTTAGATTCTCTCTTTAGTAGTTTTTAGCTTTTAAAAATTTGGTTAACTGGTGGTAAAGTAGGTATATCACATACATGTGCATTGTTTTCTGAATTAAGATGTTTTTTGTCACTTCCTGTTTAACCGAAAAAGACCCTTTATTTCTTATTTTAAATGAGACACTCAATATTTTTTTCTACTAGCGTGTGGAAAGCAGCACTTTTCCACATGCAATTTAGCTTGAAAGTGTCACTTTTCCGCAGGATTGCGGAAAAGTAAACCCTTGCAAATTTCCCACTTAAACAGGTACTTAAAATGTTTTTAATTCTAAAGTTTGACTTAGTATAATTTTATTATTGGCATAGTATTCTTTTATTTGTATTAGGTGTAAAATCAACGAAATATTCACTAAATAGTTATTTACATTACAAGATGCGAAAGTTTACTTTTTGGTGTAAGGTGGTTTTTAAATGGCCGAGGCGAAGCCGAGGCTATTTAAACCTCCGAACACTTGAAAGGCCTTTCGCATCGTGTAATGTATTATATTTTTCTGCTACTGTTCTATGTATCGCATAATTTAATAATCATTAACATCATGTTTTAATAGAAATATCAGAGATTTTGAAATTTTACCTGTTAAAAATTAATTCATAGCAACACATTTATTGTTGACATTGTCTGTCATCAGCACCAGCACTTGTCAGATATTGAATTATTGTTAATTTAGTATAAATCCATTTCCATTTTAAAATGTTAAATAAATATGGAAATGGCATTCAAAAGGCAGCTGACCTTGCGTGTGTCTCACTTCTGCCAGACAAGTCTAAAGAGAGGTACCATCAAACATATAAATCGTTTTCTAAATGGCTTGCTACAAAAAATGTGGGGCGGATTGACGAGAATGTGATGTTGGCGTATTTTCAAGAAAAATCCGAGTCTTTATCACCACCAACCCTCTGGTCTGTATATTCCATGCTCAAGTTAACAATTTCCGTAAACAAAAATCAAGATATTTCGGAGTTCAAGAAACTAGTTGCTTTTATCAAAAGGAAAAACGATGGTTATGAGGCAAAAAAGTCAAAAAAATTTAAAAAGAAGAAATCATAAAGTTTTTACTTAACGCGCCTGATCAAAGTTACTTAGCAATAAAAGTAATAGCCATTATAAGTGTGGCTGGAGCATGCCGGACAGACGAAATACACAGAATGAAGCTAAGTGATGTAGAAATAAGAAATGACGTGGATATAGTAAAAATAGTGGAGTCTAAAAATAAAGTTAAAAGAAACTTTGTAGTAACCAACGATGAAGGCTCAGTTCCTTATGTCAGATTTCTACAGGAATATATTAAGCTGAGACCAAGGAATGCTCTAGATGAGCGCTTATTGTATCGTTATAAAAGAGGTAAATGTGTTAATCAAGTAATTGGAAAGCACAGTATTTCAAATGTACCTAAAGAAATTGTGAAGTTTTTGAAGCTTGATGACATCAGTAGATACACTGGCCATTCTTTTAGAAGAACGTCAACTACGTTTCTTGCCGATACTTCGGATGTCGATATTTTGGACTTAAAAAGGCATGGAGGTTGGAAGTCTTCTTCTGTTGCGGAGGGATATATTGCTGAATCCTATAGTAATAAGGTGGAAATTTCAAAGAAGATTTTACACGAAATTCCTACCAATATTTCCTTTAATGAAGTAACAGTGAAAAATATGAATATTAACTTAGTTATAGGTGATAACGATACCCCAACAACAAATTTAAAAACTGTTAATTCAAGTATTATTCCTCCAATTTCTTTTGCTAATTGCTCAAATTGCACAATTACTTTTAATGTCAATACCTAACCTAGTTTTTTAAAATATTTTGTCATAAATTAGTTTTTTATAAATAAATCCTAATATTTCCCACAAGCATATTTTCTTTTTTTTTACTCTTATGTTTTTGTCCAGGCGCTGAAAATATTACTTTCGTAGCTAGCAACGCTTAGCAACCAGGTAACACGAAGGTTCTCTTTCGTTATCATTCGCGTTGCTAGGACCACAAAGTTTTTCTTATTTATACAGTAGTAGAACAAAATTAATATTGTTTTAAAAACATTGTTTCAAAAATCCTGGTATATATTAAACTTGCTTGTCAGATTTTTAGTTTTAACAGGTGCCGGTGTTCTTATTATAAAAGATGAAAGTCATTAAAAGACATCCAATATTAAAAGTGTCTTTAGTACAATCTGATCAGTATCGTCGATTTTGAATAAAAAACGTTTCCCATGGAGTCTTCTGACGAGGAATTACCTGAATCCATTCTAAAAATTTTAGATGTTCGTCGGTAACTTTCAAGTCTGATATAAAAATATATATAAACTATTTACAAAGTAAATATTTATTCTTTAGAAAATTTGCCAAGAATCAAATTCTGGCTACAGCCGTTCTATTTTCAATATTTTCGTTACTTTTATTTTAGGTACTGGCTAAATCACCGCCGGTAGTTTTCATTAATTATAAGAAGAAAATCGCCGTCCGACGGTTTTCTATTTATATATATGAAAACCGTCGAAAATTTAAATTAATTTGTAATTTCCGGCAGTTTTTACTTATTTTCTCAGTAAAAAACCATTGAAAACCGTCGAAAAATAGTAAAGTAGTAGTTCTTTTGTGACTTATTTTTAGTAGTTTTGTTTTTAGTTATCAGAACAGATAGTATGTCTTAGGATGCGTGTTTCAAGAGGACAAATCGACCAAACATTTTTAAAATTTTAAAGGCAATATGAAGAAACTGGTCGCATGGTCCAAAACTAAGAGATACCAAATGTTTTTCCGATTGGTATAGGACGAATTATAACTAAAAATGTGGATAATGACCAAGAATAAAGTACTTTTATTTTTAAAAACAGAACGAAAAAAAAGAAAGGTTATTTATTGTCTCGAAAGTGGGAACAACTCCCATTTTGACCAAATTTGGTATACGGGATTTTTTGGGGCGCTGATCACAAATCCGAATTTAGTCAGAAACGTTTCGTTTTTAAGATATCTATTATCAAACCCTATTTTTACAATATTTTCCCTTCCTGTTAAATATTATTCTTAATATAAAGCTAAAGTGGCACACTATAGTTGATTTTTACCTTTTGAAACCCCGTTTTTGTATATATTTTACACTGTTTGCATTCAATTTCGAAAGCTTATTTCAATCACTGACACCGCAGGTGGCGTATATTTATGGTTGTCGCGTTTTTAAAGTAAATCTTTTTGCAATTTATTCAATAAAATCTGAAAAATACATAGAAAAACCAGGTTTTAAGGGGTAAAAATCAAATATTGTGTGCCACTTAACTTCAATCACTTCAAATCAGGAATTGTGTGCAAAAGAAGGGGAATATTGTGAAAATGAGAATAGTTTGTTTTTAACTTTGATGATGAATATCTTGAAAACTAAACGTTTTCGGCTAAAAATATTTTCGGATTTGTGATCAGCGCCCCAAAAAACCCGTATACCAAATTTGGTCAAAATCGAAGTTTTCCCACTTTCGGGACAATAAAAACCTTACTTTTTTGTTCTATTTTTAAAAATAAAAATACTTTATTTTTGGTCATTATCCATATTTTTAGTTATATTGGCCCTGTACCAATCGGAATAACATTTGGTATCTCTTAGTTTTGGACCATGCGACCAGTTTTCTCATAATGCTTTTAAAATTTTAAAAATGTTTGTTCCATTTGTCCTCTTGAAATATGCATTCCAAGACATACTATCTGTTCTGATAACTGAAAACAAAACTACGAAAATAATTCTCAAAAGAAAAACACGAAGTGTGGAAAAAAATATTTATTACTACTACTTTACTATTTTCCGGCGGTTTTCAATGGTTTTTATAAGCAAAACTGCCAAACGGCGTTTTGCTTATAAAAACTTATAACTTATAAGAAAATAAGTAAAAATTGCCGAAAATTACAAATTAATTTACATTTTCGGCGGTTTCCATATATATAAATAGAAAAAACCGCCGGACGGTCGTTTAGACAGTGCCTTTTTTAAAAATAAAATTATATTTTCGTGGCAAAAATTACTTGACAGAGTTGTAAATTAGGGTGACAGAAATGTTATTTTATAGAAGTCACATTTGTCTCCGCCACCTTTAGTTAGGCATATTGCATCCTGCAATCAAGGGTAATAATAAACTAAAAATACATTTTCAAGTTTCTTATTACCCCAATAGAAAGTCGTCATATCCTTTTATAATTTTGCGTACATGTAGTTTGGAGTATCTACTTTGAAATACACAGCATGAGCTATTAAAATTTCAAAGTTGCTTTTTGGCCAAAATAATGGATTTCTATCCCATAGTGTATTGGCGCGTGGCTGTAAAGGGTAGCGGCGCCTTTGTATAAAATATTCCGATTGCAGGCGGCCTTGTTTATGTTTTTGTATTATTTTCAAAGGGTACCGAATTTGCGCTTTTAAAATGTTCATACTATATCCTCCGGTATAATCTGCCTCGTTGTAGTAAATCCCGACGTCCTCTCTTGTGCTCCCCTACCATTATTAGTTAAAAGATTTTCTTTTTTATTAATCTCACATAATTTTACACCCAAATTGCAATTCGTGTATCCATTTACAGGTGAAAATATCGTGTAAGGTTTATCCCCCTTTCTAACTTTGGTTAAGTATATTTTATCGGGCCGTTACCTTGGCAACGCATCGACCTAGCTAGAATTTTCAGTAAACGGATGAAATGTATTTTAAATAACTTGAGAATATTGAATCTTTCAAGGGCGAGTAGAGGCGATTTATTTTATTAGTATTAAAATATTTGTCTTGTTTCTTTTATATGTGATAAAAAGATACATAATTTATTTTTAGTTAAGTTTCAGATTAGAAAATGTATTGATTGTTTTAATGAATAACTACCTGATTGAAATACTTTTGCTTTTATGTGGCTCTTTTTCATTTTGATGAGTAAAAAATATTTGAAGAGTGGAAATTCCAAACGTTTTAAGTGCCTTTAGCTATTTTCTTTAGGAAAGGAAAATAATTGTCAAAGTCAAATGTTAAGTTTGTTAACATTGTCATTCTTTAGGTAGGCAACATACCATGTTTAAAGGGTTTTCCACTCTTCATTTATTAAACCCACAGAATTGTATATGTAAATCAACACAATTTTGCTTGTGGGTCTGTTTTTTCGACTTTCGAGTAGTACGGACATTTTCGTAGAAAACTACCTAGATTTTCTGGGGTTTGACGGCTGAAGAAGCTTTTTTATTTATTTTTGGCTCTGGTCCCTTCTAGTCCAATTCGCCAGCTCTCGCCCTTCCGGACTATGCTTTTCAGGACTTCGTCGGTGGAAAATTTGGATAATCCAGCTTATAGCTTGCAGAAATTCTAAAACATAAAAAATAATATTCAAGGCGATGCATAAATTGACAGCGGACAAATCAAGAACTGCTACTGGTATTCCGTATAACGTGTCACTGTCATAACTGACGCTTCAAGTGGTGGGCGCCACAGTCGCCGGCCGTTACGAAAACACGTGCGCACCACCAAAACTTAGAGAAAACATCAGGCTATAGGAATCTTCGCTCACAGCGCTTACCTCCAGATGAAGGATGCCGTCAATTTAGTGTGCATCTTTACTCGATCCCCAAAGGTAAATACACCCGTACAGCACCTCCAACCGCCACACCGGGTAAAGCTATGTAGCTTTCTACGCAATGTCCGTACTGTTCGGAGGTCGAACAAAGAGTTGGAGAAGCTTTACGGGCGTTTTTTACTCTTGGGGATCAAGGAAGGACTCCCCCTGTCATCTAGTAGTGGTTCGGAAGTGATTTTGGGTTCCGGAGAGTTTTCTGACCTTTTATCCCTTAAATCGCACGTTTGTCTATGGTGACTGAGAGCACATGCTTGCGACGGACGAGAAGCACTGACAGTAATTGGTAATAACTTGGTTTTTGGGCCTACAGTTTTGCGGCATCTAGAGGTGCACGTGCAAGGAGTTTTTTTATTCATATTTTTTGTTTAAATCTGGATATTTTCTATAACTCTGGAAATGCCCATTTAAAAGTCCTGTCAATATGATATCTAAGGTTTTTTGACGCCAATAAATTGTTAGAAGCGAGCAAGCAAGCAATTTTGCTAATGTAACGTATGTTACGGTATTTGCTTAAGTTTTAAACCAAATATTAAAAAATTAAACTTAAAAGATTTGTAACTCGAAAACCAATTAAGTTTGGTGTTCGATTGTTGAGTCACCTTGTATACAGAGTATCCAGTAACTCTACCAACACACTTTAAGGGGTAATTTTTTAAGGAAAAATGGGAAAAAAACATTAATATGAACATAGTTATGTATGTCCTAAAAGTACAACTTTTGGAACTACAGGGTTTTAATATTCAAGAAAAATAATCGTTTTTTTATAATAAATTTTCATTAATTTAGATATTTTTGAGAAATTTTAAAAATATCTTCGAGGCATTAAAGGATTTCTTTGTAACGTTCAAAAAAAAAAATATAATTTTCATCAGTGTCGTCCGTAAGGAATTTACTGCAAATATGTATACCGGGTGATGCACCGCCAGGCGGGACATAGGAAATCCCATGTAATTTTTAATGGGGTCAATTATTGGCTCCCCTAATCATTTTAGAGAAAAAATCTATTGAAGTTTATTGAGGAGCTTGCAAAACTACGTCCATGGTAAATCTTTATATTTTTAAAAATTGTTACATTATTATCGCCTCATATTTATGAACAAGGATAAAAATTATTCTAATCTAGATGAGTTAAAAATGCTTTTTCTGCCGAATGCAATAAAATTTCAATTTACCAGTTAGCCAATGTAAGAAGACAATTTTATGAACGTCTGGGTTATTGTCTAGCAGTCAATGGAGGAATATTTGAAAATTTTCTTAATTCTTAGGTTTATTTCCAACATATTAATTATTGTAATAATATTAATAATTTATTGAAGCATGTAAATATTATAAATGTCATAGGTTCTTGAAATGTGTTACTCTAGTTTAGATTAACTTAACTTAATTCGTTTGTATAAATACTGTGACGTTGACATTTTGAAATACTACTTTACGTCACTGGGCAATGTACCATATGGAACTATCTTCTTGGGACCATGAGACCGGTGGACCATCACAACTAACTTTGCATTAAAAACCAACTTAACTTATTGAACTAATTAAATTTAGTACGGGCATATCCCTAGGGATAGCCCGTACGGGGGCTTAACTCAAACTTTAACTCTTTACTTCACTAACTGCTTGTTATCTGATAAACAATCAATCCCCGTCTTAAAATTTTGTTCTCTTTAAATATTAAATTTTTCAGTATTTGTTTTGCATTTCTAGGCAACTCTGCTTGTTTAATGTTTTTGTTTTATTATTATAAGAGTAACCTAGAAAATTGTTTGATTTCTACTTTTTAAACCTTGACACTTCACGTATTGTTTTATGTACCAAATTTCCCAATGTTAAGTAACCCAATTATATTTAAATTTCCCAAAAATGTATATTTTTAAAATTCCCAAAATGTATACTTTTTTGTACTAGGTGTTCACAATACAACTTTAATCTTTTCACTGTACGATTTTTTGATAATAATAAAGCACTAAATTTCAAAATGACACGTAATGTCACGCAAACTGGTATTTTTATTGTTGTTCATAAATATGAGGCGATAATAATGTAACAATTTTTAAAAATAAATTAGCATCTAACTAGCAAACGGGTTAACCGAAAAATCTAAAGTTTTTACCATGGACGTAGATTTGCATGCTCTTTAATAAACTTCAATAGAAATTTTCTCAAAATAATTAGGGGAGCCAATAATTGACCCCATTAAAAATTACATGAGATTTCCTATGTCCCGCCCGGCGATGCATCACCCTGTATAGAAAAAACTTCTGCGGCATAAAAACATTACGGCATTTAGAAAACCTAATGCTATTCAAAAACTCTTAATAAAATTTTAATGTTTTCTGTTACTAGTTACATATGTGACATTTACGTATTTAATGAATGGTTAAATTGTTGTTATTGCCGATTTTCTTTTTTAAATCCTGTTTCTATATGTTCCTATCAAGAAAATGCTTTTAGCGTTTTGCCAGTGCGGCAGTTCGATAACAAACACATGCATTATTCATGCAGACCAACAAACAGTGACGCCGTAAATGGTGGAAGAAATTAAATGAATAAATATGACACATATGTTACAGTATACGCACTAAAATTTATTACAATTTGTGTACAGAGTGGCGTCTTTTGTTGACCCTGTAGGGTATAGCAAAAACTAAAACAGATGGAGCTAATCTGATTGCACAATCTCAATTTAGATTTTTAAAACAAATGCAGTGGTGAAAACGAATCGTGGTAATTTTTTTGTATACCCTGTGACCAAACAAGGACTTTGTCTCTATATATATAAACATAAAAGTACAGGGTGGTCCTTAAGTAATGGGCCAAAATTCTTCTTCGTTCTTTTATCCCTAGAGTTTCTAGATTGTGGAACCTGCTGACGGCGGAGGTCTTTCCTTTCCCCCAAATCTTCAAGTATTTAAGTCCCGTGTCAACAAACTCCCTCTTACCTCGCTTAAGACACCCACGGTACGTTAGTATTTAGGCTTTTAGCCTTCGTAGTTTGTCCAAAGATAAAAAAAAACTTGGAAAATTATTTGGGCATGCTCATTGCAACAAAAAGTGTTTAATGAAGTAAACATACAGGATTATAAAAGACTGACCATAAAATTTACTTTAGAAACACATTATGACCCGTCGCTTGGCAGGTTTCTGCACTAAACACAATTTTTCCTATAAAATTAAACACTCAGGCGCATCATAAATAACTGATTTTTACATGAAAACGTCTTCTTTAATTTCATTATATAAAGTAAAGAAAAATCCTTTATTTTTTCTTTCACTGCTCATCGGTTAAATCCAATATCTACGCTATAACTTCAATGCGAATATCTAGAAAACGGTTGTTCAGACCGATTCTTACAAGAATACGTTTTTTGTCTAGAAAGCATAGGAGAATTTAATATTTAACTTAGATGGTACATACAGAAAAGCACAAAAAAAGTTGAGAAATTTAAAGTAGTGTAGGTAGAGTCCTCTATAGTTAACACCTAAAAACAAAAAAATCAGATATGAATAGCTCATATTAAAAAACCTTTAGATGCCATGTTTTATTACAGTATTTAAAAGGTATTTAAAATTATCGGGATAAGTAAAAATATTTTTTAAACTTTGTGACTGTACCTTAGTTAATATTAACCATTTTACTGAGGTAAATTATGTTAAATCGTAATATTTTAACTTCAACAATTCTCCAATAAATTTTGGCTCATTACTTAGGGACCACTACGTATATGTTTAAAAAAGTAAGAAGTTTTGTACTTGTATTTGCCACAAATGTTAACCCTCCTAAGGTAGTGCTTAAGGTAATTTGACTACCGTGATATTTACATTTGGCAACGCTGCGTAAAAACAATAGAAATCATACGCAAAAATCTACTGCACAAGCATCTTTAAATAAGTTATAGGTTTTAAAACGTTATGTTTATTTACTAATAAAATCTCTAAATCACCCTTATAATATCACCAAAAAATATATTTCATTAAAAAGCAAAACAGCCACTGAAAAAAAAATATAAAAATTTGTAAAACAACGTCAAGTAGCACCTAAATTTAAGGATTAACATGGAAAGTTCCTGTCAACTAACGTAAATATTGATACATCCGATAATTGTCGTCGAATTTTTACTTAAAAACACTCGGAAAATACATCTTTTTAATTATTGCGGATATTTATTATCACTCATTGGATCTTGTAACCAAAAACATATAACTTTTTCGGGCGGCGTTGCTATATGTCAGTCATATAGGATATTTTTCTTAATTATTTATTATTTACTTACGCACAAGTTTGCACGACGCACGCCACGAAAAATCAAACTCGGACATCGAGTCACATGCCAAGCCAGATGTGGCAGTTTTTAATACACACGGTCAAATTTGCGCGCGAGCTTTGGCTTTTTGACAGATGTGACAGTTTTGCATGACCGTGTATACCCCGGTTTAAACTCTTATCAGTTTTTGTAAAGTAAAATAAAATCTGCGATTTCCCATAAGGATCAATGATAAAAGCAATTACCTTATAATATTTATAACTTTTTTTTCAGTTCACTGTAGACCTTATAAAATTTACCTGGTTGATATTCTTATTAAAAAGTATCAGTATGCTAAGTTTCACAATTTTCTGAACATTAATTCTTACACCGGTAGTACTACTTAAGGAAATCATCCAATGGCATACACAAGCGATTAAACGATTCTATTATGAAAAATGGCCGCCCCTGCATATAAACCTATTTTGAAAAGTGAATATTCCCAAGTGAGTTTACCTGGATAAAATAAAACTCTATATATAGACATCATAATATATCTTGCAGAGTTTTATTTTGGGAAAAGTGAAAAAGATAACAAGAACAACTTTTGCCCTTTTTATTGTGTTCTATATTTCGTATGCTCTTTATACTTTGGACAAAGTTCTAGCTTTGCGATATAAATATTTTATGGTCATTAGTCCTGACCCTGAGTAGAAAAGCGTAGCGTTTTTATTTTAGAGAAAATATAAAAACCGTAACGATAAAAACAAAAAGCCATTATTGAGTTTATACTTTGTGGGCATAAAGTTAAACACATTAATTTTAAATTGATAGTAATAATATTAAGGTTAATTTTTAATTTATTGTTTATAATTATTTTCTTCTACGACTGTTAAAAAATGTATACTTTATTATTGTAAGATTTTAAACAGCTAATAGAGCTCATTACCTACATCTATTACCCACGGCCGTCACAAGGTGCTTTAATAAGAAAAAACACGAATATTGCATATGTTTTCGACAACGTCGTTTTCTAAATATGACTCCTCAGCCAAGGTCACCATTTTTTAGGCACATAAGAGTATAAAAATATCTAATAGGTACTCAAAATCAATTACATTTTTAAAAAATGATTTAGGCTATAATATCGCATATGCCATGGCTGACATATAATTTGTAACAAATCGAAAGCATTAATTTAATTGTTATATAGGAATTTCCTAACTAGTGCTGAAAGTGCCACTTTTTGACGATGCGTAGCGGAGTTCGGTCAAGCAGTCAAGTGCGGAAAAGCCATTTTCGGTACGTGTTCGGACTTTCAACTTCCAAGTCTTTTAATATATTTGTTATGCCTTCACCAGAATTAGCTAACATTGTAGCTGAGGAACGGCGAAAGCTATGTCCCGTGCGTAAAGTTCTGGGTTTGGAAGACGTAAATAGGCAGCTATTTCAGAGGGCATCTTGCCAAAAGAATTAATTCCTATGCACTGGACAGTACAAGCCAATTTTTGTAATTAACAAAAAATCTTCTGTGTGGTGTTTCAGGCGTTCGTACACTGAAATACTTTCTATACAAAGCTAGATATTTTCCATTTTCATTTTCCCCGGAAATGTTTAAACTTCGGCTAAAATGGTTTTTAGAGTCTGGAATATTTACAATTAAAAGATTTCCTTATTGTCAATATCATCAATGCTAATTTTTATCAATTCTTCTCGACGACACGCACAAGCTAGTCCGAAAATTGTAGCTACCTTCATTGCTAGATAGACATCATTTGGAGCATCAATAATAAATTTTGCTAAAAATCCTACCCAGTAAAACTTTCAGGTGATAATACTTTAAAGGGAGAACTGGGTAAACGAAAATTTCAGACCCCTTTCTTCAAGGTCAAACCTGGTATACTAATGGGTCCAAAACCGAAAAAGGATCAAGAGCAGGTGTCTACAGTGAGATAGGAAACACTCGTTTTACCTTCTCACTGGGATACCACGCTTCTGTATTTCATGCAGAAATTTTTGCGATATTACAATGTGCCAGAATTAACAATCAAAGGCCCCGCACAAATTGTACAATTAATTTTCCTACGGACAATCAAGCAGCCTTTGGTGCTAGAATGCCTCAAGGAACTCAGGAAACTGGAGAAACGCAACAACACGAGGTTGATGTGGGTGCCGGGGCATTGCGGAATTCGAGGCAATAAAAACGCAGACGAACTGGCAAGAAGGGGGTCAGCCACGACATACGTCGGGCCAGAACCAGTCCTTGGCGTGTCGAAGAGTACCATTCGAAGTGCGGTACAAAACTGGTTAAAGGACCAGCAAGGACTACAATTTGAGAAGCTGCCTCAACACATGCATGGAAAGATCATCAGAGGACCATGCACTAAAAGAGCTAAAAAACTTTTCAAAATGGACAGGAATCAGCTAAAAACAATCACAGCTTTCCTCACCGAATATGCTCCAGGGAATAACATCTAAACAAAATGGGATTATACAACTGAGATCTGGACTGTAGAATATGCGGAGCAGAGACCAAAACAGTAACACACGTACTGTCATTGGATCACAAAAGACAGGCAATCTTCGGGGATGTGCCCCCGGAAACATATATAGTACGCACCCAGCAGACCTATACCGCCTTTTTCAAGGAACTAGGGTACTGGAATGGGTACAATGAGATAGGAGTGTGGTACAATAAGCCGTCAGGCTGCAGCACCACCGGACATGTAGACGGCTCCCTGAGAGAAAAAAAAAAGTATAATATCTTCATAAAAAAATACTCATTTACCGTTTTGCAAGTTAGTATTATTACAAAATTTTAGGATGTAAGCGTATAACAAGCAACAAACAAGCCATCTTAATTTAAATAGCTGCAATCCAAATTAGAACTTATAACGGCAGTCAAGTATGAAAATTAACTAAATTACACAACCGGCAAAGCAGCGGAAGTTAGTCTATTTTCTACAAACAGAAATTAGCAGTATTTGTGTCATCAGCACGACTGTGCGAGTGTAAAATGCCCATAAAATTTGCTGCAGGCACTTAGTTTTGCCACGGTCCAAGCGTAAAACGCGGTGACGCCGTTTTGCCAATTTAACTGACTAATTATTTCGAATATTCGAAATAATTTACTCCAAATAACTTTTTACTCCGTTTTGATTTAAGCTATTTTTTCATACTGATATTGCGTAGATATATTCCGTCAAATATTTTGGTCTATTTTAAATTATGAAAATAACCACAGTGGCGGCTCATTAGTTTTTAATACAAAAATTTTCCATCAATCTTCTCATCAATCTAGGGTATTGTTCAGACAAATAATAAAACCGTTGGGCATAGCGTATCCACAGTAAATATTATGATAGAAATGTCAATTGCCAAATGATTTTATTATTTGTCTGATTAATACTCCAGATTGATGCGATCTGGTAGCTAGGATTTACCGAATTATTTTTAACTTTTAGTATAAATATACATATATGTATATACAGTGTGTCTTACGATAGGTGTTACAAGAGGACAATGGACCACAAATTTTTGAATTTTTAATTGGCATTCTGGGAAAACTGGTCTCATGGTCTAAAACTAAGAAATACAAAATCTTACTTCGATTGAGTTTATACATGGTAAGTTATAAATTAATATGAAAAATAGCAAAGCGTAAAATACTTTTATTTTTTAAAATATAACAAAATTGTAGGTGTAAATGTTGCAGAGAATTAAATTTCATGTCAAAATTTATAGTAAAAGCTTTAAAGTAAAAAAACAAGTTTTTGTAATTTTTTGACATAAACTTATGTACTGGCCAAGAAGGAGCAAAATTTAAAAAGAAAATTAATATAAAATATATTGTTTTAATTTGTTTCGTCGTGTCGAGTATTTAAGTGTTAATGCAAAACATGTAAAATATTGATAAAAACTTTTTTCTTTAATGCTTTAACTTTAAATTTTGACCAAAAATTCAATTCTCTACCATATTTACTTATAAAATTGTATTCTATTTTTAAAAGTATAAGTACTTTTACTCTTGGGTATTTTTTATATTTTTACTTATAACTCGCCCGGTATAATACTAATCGGAGTAAAATTTTGTATTTATTAGTTTTGGAACATGCGATCAGTTTTCCCAAAATTTCGATTTAAAATTCAAACATTTTGATTCATTTGTCCTTTTGAAACCCTACCCTGGTGGATAGGTGTTACAAGAGGACAAATGGACCAAAAATTTTGGAATTTTTAAAAGTCTTTTGGGAAAACGGGTGGCATGGCCCAAAACTAATAAATACAAAATTTTACACCGAATTGTAATATACTCGTTTAAAAATTAAAAAATTTTTGGTATATTTGTCCTCTTGTAGCACCTATCTTGTGACACACTATATAAAACTTTTTTAATTATTATATTAAAAATTTATTTACATATTAAATTTTTGATTTTGACAGATATCGCAAAGCTGGGGGTGCCATTTTAATAGACAATCAAAAACTCTTTATTAAAGTCGATAAACCTCACCGTTTAGGCAACAATAGATATCAAAGTTTTCATTAATTTCAATCAAATTACCTACATATAATACATACAGGGTGTCCAGTAACTCAACCGACAAACTTAACCAAACGATTTTACAACAAAAAATAAGAAAAAACTTCATATGTGCTAAACGTCTTAGTTCTGGGTAGTTCTGGTTAAAAAAAAGTTTTTTTTTATATATTTAACACAGCGTAGTTCACAAACTAAGACGTTTAGGACATATGTTTATATAAATTTTTTCTTATTTTCTGTTGTAGAATCACCCCGTAAAGTTTGTCGGTTGAGTTACTGGACACCCCGTATGTATGTAGGTAATTTGATTGAAATTGATAAAAACTTTGATGTCTATTGGTGTCTAAACTGTGAGGTTTATCGACCTAAATAAACAGTACCTTATTTTTTAAGTTTTTGATTGTCTGTAAAATGGCGCCCCAGCTTTGCGATATCTGTCAAAATAAAAGTTACTATGTAAATAAATTTTAAGTTTTAGGTAAAGTGCCCTCTGGCGGTATTTAAAAAAAATACTTTTGTCTTAAAATTTTAGAATCTGCAAAGCTTGATTTGTGTACCAAATATCAACTGAATTGGTTAAAAAGTAAATCGAATATGGCGAAAAACATAAAATAAAAATTAAAGTTTGCAAGGAAGTCATATCATTTTGATTTCTTAAGTCGTAATGTAAACTACATTATTAATGCTAATCTTAACCAAACTTTTGTTTAAAAGCTCAATACATCAGTGCGAATAAATTTCACCCAAACAACGATGCATTAAATCTATCATCCATTTCAATATCCTGAAACTGCCTGGCACAAACTACCTTTATTATCGATCCATTCTACCCTGTTTTTAACGTCGTTTAGAAGACAAATCACTCTTCTGCTCCTTTATTTGTTACAAATCTTTCAAAAGCCGAAAGAACACTGTGAAAACTGTTAAAACCTGCGAAGTTTTATGTTACTTTTTTTTAAGTTTAAATCGTTTCATTGGTTATTATGGTGGTAGTTGTAATTTATTGGGAAATAAAACAAATAACGGGTCACAGGTTTATGTAATAAGGCGAAACAAATTTTTAGTAATTACATTTGACATGAAAAATTTACATTTTCCTAATGATCAGTTGACGTTAATTTTACAAAATACGTTTAAAAGTTTTGAAATGAAAAATCTAATAACTAGATATGCCCAAAGTCGGTCTATATAAGGTCACGACATTCGGCCATATTGCTTTGACGTGTTATGACGTCACATCTCCCATTTTTCAGCCATGTTGTTTAGTGACGTAGATATACAGTTTATCGTATCAGTAGAACAACAGTTTTTAATTATTATTAAGTTGTAAATTCTTTTACTTTAAATAAAAAACATTTGGAATTACATCTCTCAACAAATGTCACTACCAAAACAATGCAAAATGAAATGCGCACATTCTAGACGCCACTGGATTAATCATCAGCTTTGATTTTACCCAGTCTTGCCAACTTTTCTCCGTGGAGTGCCCTTCCTTGCGTCCCCGACCTCGAACCGCCTAAAAGTTGAGGATATGTCGCAACCTTATAAATATAAACTAACCTTGGATATGCCGACTGTTTTAAAAGTTAGTTAACATATTTAGGAAGGTGGTTTTTTAAAAATAGGCTTATCTGCGACCGGATCATCTGCGACGGATCATTGAAAAGCAATTTCACATGTTGACTTTTTTAAAACTCTTTAATAGATCTTTAGAACGGTGATATATTATACAGGGCGTTCCATTTAAAAATAGTATTTTGTTTGCAATAAATCAAAATTCCGATGTTTAATTGATTTTCCGTTGGCAGCACGTTAATCAGCGAAAAAAACTACAACATTACTAATTTAACCGACATCGTATCTTCAATAATAAAGAAGTTAGCCATAGTGCCGACTTAAGTTTGATCACCCTGTAGATACAGGAGTGGCTGGTTATGGGTTGGTGGGTGGGTTTGGTGGGTCAACCCGCACCATAGGTAAAAACTAATATTTAAAATTTTATTTAGCCCTCTTATTATAGGATATTAATTCATTTTTAGTGATAATAGTAAAGTAAATACCGGGTTAAAGTGATTTTATAGACTGTAATAATCAACAATAAAAGAAATAGTATATTTAACAATGGTGCGGGTTGACCCACCAAACTGGCCATCACCAGCCGTTGCTGTGTAGATCTAGGAAAACCAATGAAGTCTTCCTTATTTGACAGTTAAGTGAGTAAGGCTCCTGCTTTTCATATAATTTACCTGGACACTGGCTTAGCAAAGTGACTGTTCCGGTCCATGGTGAATAACAGGACAAAAAAAAGGTCTTATATAAACGACTTCGTTGTTCGATGGTAACATGTAATGTCACCGTTAATATCGTACTAAAACAAATCATTCAGTGAGATCGGCATGCAGTTTTACCGGAAGTCGGCAATTAGGATATTTCACTGAATTATGTGTTACACTATGGCATTAACGGTAAGATCGTATCTTACCGTCGGACAACGACGTTGTCCATATAAGAGACTCTTGCTTTTTCCCACTTACTAGTTTCGCCTGCCTCACAGGCCTTATCAAAGTGGCTGAACCGGATTCATGGTGAATGACATGAAATGCAAGGAGTGTTTCTTGTAACTTTCAAAAAGGGAGATTTCTTTTTCGTATACTAAAGGGGCGCCTAGAATTTATTTTTACTTTTCTTAGAAATAAAAACATTTTATTTATAAATTTTTTTCTTTTAGGTAAGTTGCATTGTGTGGTCATTGGTGATCAGCGTCAATCATTTGATACAACTTTATCAAGGGTACTCCAAAATTTCAAAAAAGAAAAAATGTCACAAGTAAGTCATGTTAATTAATAGTGTTTTTCATTATTAAAAGTTTTATACCCTAGGAAATAACGTAATATTTCAAATCCCGAGAAAAAAGTTTAGAGCCCGACCAACGGGAGGGCTATAATTTGTCGAGGGATTTAAAAACACTTTAGTCCTGAGGTGTATATATACTATTTTATGCACTTTAGGATAGGTAAAACTTTAAAAATATTCATAATAAATAATATAATAAAAATAAATGTTTTCATTTGAGAGTACACGACAGCTAACAGACATGAATGACAGCACGCTAACCAAAACCAGTGGTGTTCTGTATCTAACCAGAAATTACAGCTACCGTATTTGTACCTAAAAATACTAATTAATAAATTTACCTTAAATCCCTGGGGATTTAAAGTGCCACTTGTTTTCCCGGAAAATAGGGATTTAAAGGGCACTTTGCTTAAATCTTACTAAGGTTTTAATTTATTTCATAAATGAATATAATGTTTTCAACATTTTATTAATAAATTTAATATCATATTACAATAGTACTTGTTAAAAATAAGTTCCTTTAATATTATGAGGAGCATTTTTAATTATTAAATTGCAATTTTAAAAAACGAAAGAAAACCATATTCATACTTGTAACAAAAATGCTTACCTAAACATTTAGGCCATCTTATTAAAATGCAAAACGGGATAACCTAAAATCAAATCATATAGAGTAACCAGTGTGAAGGAGCCCTGCCAACTTTGACTTTAAAGTGATGCGTAGTTACGGCACAAAACTGACAATTAGTTTCTACTCGAAAAAATGCATGGCGTAAGTTTTTATTTAACAATTGTTTTGCTTTTAACTGCCCTCTGATTTTCAGAGATAGGCCTTGAAAATTTAAAATCAGATGGCAGGCTACCATAAAATTTAACAAGATCATTAAATTCACTCAAGAGCTTTTGAGAGCATCATTAAACTGGAGATCAATCACGTTCATCTGTAAATGATTCTGTTCTTTCTCAATATCACAAAAAAAGGGTTTGCAAAAACCTTTAATTTGCTTGAAACCACACTGAACGGTCAATCGTGCGAGGTTCGATCATATACCTATGACCTATTTATTTCAAATATTGATCTTGGGTTAACCCGATCCATGAAATCCTTTTAAAAAAGGATCGGACAGTCTCTTCATAAATTGGTCGGATCCTTAACTCGGGGTTGGATCCTGCTGGTTAAAACCAGGGTTAGTCAAATAATAATTTGATATTTATTGATTATTTCTTGTAAAAATCTTTTAAAATAGCTGCACGACTAAAACAAAGCAAAAGGGTTATGTTTTGTTTTTAAACGAAGCCGATGAATGAAGGCCAAATTTATCATACTTACGTGTTCAAAAAATTTAATCCTAAAAACAGCTGATTGGATCAACCCCAACCCATCGGATCAGTATTTGACAATGCCTAATGCAGTGGCGGCTCGCGGGTCTAAAAACAGGTGTATTGCAGGAAGGGACAAAAGCGCATTCACCATTTTAGCAAAATTGAAAATACATAATTATCAAAAATCTAAGTAAAAAGTCTTAATATCTAAACTTACCTAAATTTTATACACCAAATCAATCCTATCTTTTAATGCAGCAGATTTATCAATTATATCTTCATAAAATGTTTGAGTTTTTATTAGTTCCTGTAGAAGCTCCTTTTGAATTGAAATATTGGCCAAAGATTAAAGTCTATCTTGGGATATAGTGTTTCTTAAGAAAGTTTTTAACGCTTAAGACAAGAAAAACTCCGTTCCACTGACACGCTCGTCTACGGTATCGTTAAAATTAGCGAAAAAGTTTATACGCCTCGGTAAAAATATCTTTATTTGAGCCAACTTGTTTCACTAACTGCTGCAATGAAATATTTCTATAACTTTCATCAGCAATCATTTTTAAGCTGCTGATTTTTTGGAAATGATTCGGCATATATCTCCAATAAATTTTGAAAAGAATCAGAGGGAAAAGTTTGGTTGTACTGGCCAAACTTTGCAGTATCAGCAAAACAAAAAAATTGTAGTTTGTAACAATCTTCGAATCTACTTCCATTTTCATCAAAATATGATCTAATATTTCATACAGAAGTGCTCTGTACTGTTCTTTAATTTCTTCCTGTGAAAAATCACTGTCGCGAATAATACTCAAACGGAAACAATCGAAATAATACGTGAAAACCAACAAAACGGCCAAAACCTATATTATCTGCACAAAATTATCTGTTAAGGGCTAGCGATTTACCAAGCAATACACCTGATACCTAGACCCGCGATTCTGGCCGCCGGAAAGTATAGCGTTGTCATGGAAACGGAGCGTCAAAGCGTAAACAAAACCCACATGAGGTGTATATTTCGGTCCGTTTTATATTTGTAATACACTTGCTGATCGCGGATTGCGATGTCGCATTGCCGAAAGCGGAGGAAAGCGACTCGCGCCAGCGGTTAATTTATATGCTAGATTTTCCATGGCGAATTTTACAAATAAGGAATAGAAATGAGAAAAATGAATTGAATAATAGTAATATGTTTTTTTATGTTTTATTATTTATTTTTGGTGAAGTGGCACTTCACTTACTACACCTGAATAGCCGCCACTGACCTAAAGCTAACTTATAAAACAATTGCAAATATTGCACAAGTTAATGTAACTAAAGCGTCCTGTAAATAATGACACTAAAATTACAATTCGCATTGAAACTAACAATTCGGCCCGACATCAACCAACCGTATTTTTCTCGAAATGAGAAAAATAGATTAATGCCCAGGCATACGTCATTAATACAGCCCGTACATGAGCTCTTCACTGGACAGGAACCATAATAAAAAATTCCATCCGGCCTGCACAAACAATGGACACACACATGGCCGCTCAAGCGCGCAATTTAGTAGAGATTGACTTCCGGAAAGTCGGCCCGATATGGGCTTGCCAGGCCGGAAACCCACCATTATTGCGTGCTGAAAATGAAACCGATCAGATCCTATGCTAAAAATAGATAATGGAAATAAGTTTTATTAGGGAGCTTGTTATATGTTTTTATCGTTGTAAATTGAAATGTTTTACGTTTTATATAATTTGGGGGCAATAGAAATTTTAATATTTTTATTTTTTTTATACAGGGTGCCCGTAAAATGTGGGAAATCGTCCGGATTTATTTTAAGACAAAAAATCTACTTTTTTATATAACAAATAGCTATTAACCAAGAAAAGATTTGGATATGTTATAAAATTTAGATATTTTAGGCGATAAAATTAATAAATATTATAATTTTCGATATGTATCGACTCAGTGAGAAAAAAATGGTTCAACAACAAAGATAACAGTAATTAATTTTTTTCTTTAACTTAAATTGTGGATACCCTTTAAAATAATGACTTTATGTAAAAATGCTCTATTTTTTTGCAAGAGATAGCAATAAAAATGTCTCGGGACGGTTAGAAGGTTGTAAACCATAGGCGCACCAGTCTCTGTGCAAAGAACAGGTAGAAATACACCGAATTGCGTTAAATAAGGATTATAAATTGTTAGAGTATTGTTCAAAGTATGACAGTATTGTAAAAATGGGTTCTCCGCAGAAACGCGGATGTCTCGGCCATTTAACTGAAAAGCAGATTGTTAAAAACGTATTCGATTATACAGGGTGCGGCAGAATGGACTTTGGGTAGCAAATAAAAAGTCTACTATAAAATATAAAGCTAAACTTTTATTATTTTTAAAAAGAGCACACTTTAAGGTTTTCTTTAACTATGTTTTCAAAATTATATCGTGTAAGTGACGGCCGTTAGCAGCGACACACATGCGAAGGCGTTCCTAGAAGTTCCGCATCACTTTTATCACCATGTCTTGAGGAATAGCAGCAGTTTCATCTCGGATCGCTGTCTTGATTTAGGAAAGTCAAGAACCAGTTGCCCTTAAGTTAGCAACCCATTTAAAAATTGTTTTCCGGTCTGGAACAGAGGCATTCGGAGGCAGGAAGCGCGTACAAAATACTCTTTTCGACGCGGTGACACATTCGTCATTTTTGAATAATAGCTCAATAACAAATCCACGTTCATCACCAGACCAAGACATAGCGCCTAGTAACAAACCTTATCAATCGCCCAAGCGAATGTGACCATCCCCACCAATGTCCAACTCCCATTACCGATGTTCTAGCCTGATGAAATGTGGGAGTCCATTCTGCCTAACCCTGTATTAGAAATGATCAAAAGTCTAATTTAAGTGTGGACGATTGTGTTCAAAAATGTGCGTTGATGACTGGGATGGAAAAAGCGACAATTTACAGAATTTTTAAACAAGAAAAAGAGGGAGGTATAATTCCACCAAAAAAGCGATGGGCACAAGTGAAAGGTGAAGTAGCCAGAAATAATACTACGTTTAAACTAGTAGATATAAAAACAACTATTTCAAATTGCCATATCTAATGCTTCCCCAGAAAACTGGAAAAAAATGTGTCGAACATGTATTGTATTAGAAGTAGAAAATAAAATGTGGTCTTTGGATATAATAGTAGATACTACTGTTGAACCTCTAATTATACAAGTAGACTCATATATGACTCAAGTAGTGATAGTATGTCAGATATGGAAGAATGTAAATAACTAGATGTAGATTATGTAGCATATTTAATTAGGTATAGATTATATTTTAAATAATTATTTTTTGACTATGCATTTTTAATGTATATTATTAAAATGGTTATTATTAACTATAATTATACCAACTGTACAATATTGATATACTATAAATTTTAAAATATTTTTTTACACATATAAAAGAAACAAGATTTTCATTTTACCTAAACTGTTTAAAAGAGTAAGTTCCCAAAAATAAACTCAAGCGCACCGCCACTGTCAAGGTTTTTATCACATTATTCCCACGTAAATACAGGTAAACATCTGTTATTCCTTTGTATTTGACCCAAGAGGTTGACGAATATTAGAGCGGAGTCTGCCGGCCTAAAATTATGATGCTTTATCAGTACATTACAGGTAGAATTGAAGAAAAATATTTATACTCGGACTAACACAGAAAGCGAATTGCCATAAAATTAAATGATTTGTTACTCTCGCTTGCAACGAAACAGGGTATAAGAAATCTTTTTGTAGAGCATTAAATTTTCTTTAAGAATCCATGTTGTGCCTTTTTATACAGTTAGTATATTAAAACCCTGCCCCCTTAATCTTTTGAACAAGATATCGAGATCGGGTAAAATTTGGGTAAAGGAGTTTCACTTAAACTACTTTCAGGCATAAAAATTATTCTTTAAAGGCTTCTTAATTTTCTACTTACCGCCACTTTGTTTTTTAAAATCGGTCAAGCCGTTCCAGACTTACAAGCCAATGTCATTAAAACCGCATTGTTTTTACACTACTTAAATCAAATTTCAAACGGTTTTAAGTCTGGAACGGCTAGACCGATTTCTAAAAACCAAGGATTAGTAAGTAGAGAATCAAGGGACCTTCAAAACAAAGTGCTACATGACCCCCTTTCCATTTAAAAAAAAGACTTGCTAATGCTTCTTGGTACTAGGTCACATGACAGAAATTATTTTTATGCTAAAAAGTAGTTTAGGTGACAATCTTTTACCCAAAATTTACTCGATCTCGATATCTTATCCCATTCAAAAAATAAAGGGGGGACTTTAATATCCACACTGTAAATTTATTTTTTCGTCAGTTACAAAATTTCAAAGTAAAATGGTAAATTTAAAAAATATATCAATGTTTAAAGCTTTATTATTTAAAAACTGCCCGCTTGGCGAAAATTTTCAAAAAGATTTTTTTTAGTTTAATAGTTAGGCAGCTTTTACGCAAAATGAAAGTACAAATAAAAAAAAATTATAAAAAGGAAGATACACCTCTAAATATTTCTATTAGGGCCTCAAACTTTCACGATTTTTTCTTTTTATCATCTTAAACAATATTTTCGATATATTAAAAAATATATATTTTTTGGCCCAGTCTAATGGTCTATCTAAGAAAACCAGTAAACTCTGCTATGTACTTTCTAAGAGTCGCTCTGATTAACCGTTTTTAAGATATTTGCATTCAAGTTTTTAAGTGCAACAGAAAAATACTTTTAATTAGTGTATAACCTTTTAAACAGCTACAAGGCAACAAGAAAGATACACCGATATATACTTTTCTGATCAGTGTTTGGGATTCTGGATTTTAAATACCGTTTTTGAATCATAGTATTTGAATACAGGTTTTGAGTATCCAAATACCGGAATGTCAATACCGGTATAAACGTGGCAACAGGAATGTGGCAAAGGAATATCATTTATTTGTTTTTGATTAAGGTTTTTTTTTTCATCTTCAAAAATTATAAGTACGTATTTGCTGACCAAGGTAATGAAGTAAGAGACAATTAGTGTATTCCTTTTACCTTGTAGAACCGTTCTGAACCGTTCTCTAAACTGTCAAGAACGGTTCTATAACATGAAAAAAATGTCAAAAAATTGTAAAAGGAACACTCATGGTGTCGTTCCGGGCGGTTCTGGAGCATAAAAGGAATACACCATATGGTGCGCGGTTGGTTTTTTCAGGGGTAAGGAGGACTTTTTTGTCTTCAGTATTCATGAATACCCAATCTGATCTGCGAATACTTTTATTTTTATTATTTATTTAAACTGTATCCGGGATTCGTATTTGACTACAGGATATCAGTACTCGATTCAACTCTTGTGCATACTCTGTATAGGTAGATACACCAAACTACATGTACGCAAAATTATAAAAGGATGTAACGATTTCTATTGGGGTAATAAGAAACTTGAAGATGTATTTTAAGTAAACATAAATATACAAAATTTAATCTAATTAGTTTATTATTAGCTTTGTTTACTAAAAAAAAGTAAAAGAGTTTAAATAATAAGACCTATTGTTGTGTTTCCGATGCAGTTTCGCGAAGTCTCACTACTTTTGTCAAAGATTTTTTTACCTTTTTCTTTATCAGTTTTTGTACTAACAATTGCCTTGCTACTTTTTGCTACTTCTGAGTGTAAGGACAGATACAAGATTTTTTTATAATTTACAAGGTTTCCATTATAAAAATTAATATGTTTTGTCCTATACTGTATATCTTAAAAGATAAAAGCATTCTGATGAAAGATATAGATTCTACAGAATCTACCTAACAAAACAGTGTTTTTATTTATTTTATACGTTAAAAAATAAAAAAAGTTGGGAAGATGTAACTCTATTACGCTTCTAAGAATAATTTAAAATTATTTTTCAGATTTGGATGGTCATATTTCCGAAACTAATTGAGATAGACACATGAAATGTAGTACTTTTTTAAAGCTTTTTAAAAGATTTTTTGGTGGTGATATAAATTTCTGTTTAAAAAAAAAAAACATACCTATTGTCGTACCCTGTATATCATTTGAGGTAATAATCATCGGATTACTGAATAGAATACTACCGAATTAACCAAACAAGCTGATATTTTAGTTTATTTTGTACAATAAAAAATAATAATGTTAAGGGGATGTAAATTTATAATAACATATAATAAGTATTTGTTTGAATTTTGACCAAAAAAAAATAATTTCTATCCCATAGTGCGATGAGCACCGAATTTACATTTTTAAACTGATCCTTCTATATAATGCTGCTAAAAGTACTGAGTATTTTTCTGTAGAAGTAGAGAATGTTTCACTTAAAGAAATTCAAGATGAAATATGTTTCTAACTTAACGACTCTTAAAATAATTTGGCATAATTCTTAACATGATAAATTAAATGTAAGTAACGATAGTGCAAGTACACCCACGAATTACACAATTTTGTATCATTCGATTTAGTCACGAAATAAGATTATAGGCCACGATGTTTAAAATATAAACGTTATTAAAAATAGATATTTTATTAGTCTTGCGTGTTACGTCAGACGGAATTGTTATTTGGGTTCATTTAAAACTAAGACTACCATATTAGAGTTAATTGAACAATTTTTTAATTGGATAATTATAGGGGAAGAAAGTACACGCAAACTTATCTAGGTTGCTTGTAGTCCAGGGTTTAAAGTGTACAAAAATGTCAATTTAAAATATTTTAGTGCAAATGTCCACAAAAATATGAAACAATGAAACAATGATTTATTTTAGTATTTAACATTTACATCTTTTATACACGTCATACATAGTTAATATTAAATTATTATCACAGACCTTTTTAGTCTATAAAAACAACATAACATACACTCTTCTACAAAAACATACACATTACCATATCACAGTATAGAAGGAACAGTTTAAAAATGTAAATTCGGTGCTCTTTGATAAGAAAAAATAATCACAAAAAGTTTAAAGCAAATAAAGCGGCATGCTTGACTTCGCGGCCGTCTTTGCTATGTTTGCTTTGCTTCTTTTATGATATGCCGGTTGATGCAGCTGGTCATCGCACTATGGGATAGAAGTTAATTTTTTTGGTCAAAATTCTGAAACTTACCAATCTTAAAATGAGGTGCTTTTTACTGGAAAAATATTATAAATTATTACAAATGCTTTTGGAGACCTAAAACTTATTATATGTTATTATAAATTTACACCCCCTTAACATTATTTTTTATTGTACAAAATAAACTAAAATGTCAGCTTGTTTGGTTAATTCTGTAGTATTCTAATTAGTAATCCGATGATTATTATCTCATATGATATACAGGGTACGACAATAGGTATGATTTTTAAAATGGAATACCCTGAATATTATATCACCACCAAAAAATCTTTTAAAATGCTCTAAAAAAATACTGCATTTGATGTGTCTATCTCAATTAGTTTCGGAAATATGACCATCCACATCTGAAAAATAATTTTAAATTATCCTTAGAAGCGTAATAGAGATACATCTTCCCAACTTTCTTTATTTTTTAACGTATAAAATAAATAAAAGCACTTGTTTTCTTGGGTAGATTCGGTAGAATCCATATCTTTCATCAGAATGCTTTTATCTTTTAGGATATACAGTGTAGGACAAAACATATTAAATTTTAAAATGGAAAACCTGGTAAATTATAAAAAATCTTGTATCTGTCCTTACACTCAGAAGTAGCAAAAAGTAGGAAGGCAATTGTAAGTACAAAAACTGATAAAGAAAAAGGTAAAAAAATCTTGACAAAAGTAGCGAGACTTCGCGAGACTGCATCGGAAACACAACAATAGCTCTTATTATTTAAACTCTTTTACTTTTTTTTTAGTAAATGAGGCTAATAATAAACTAATTATATTAAATGTTGTATATTTGTGTTTACTTAAAATACATTTTCAAGTTTTTTATTCATATCCTTTTATAATTTTGCGTACATGTAGTTTGGAGTATCTACTTGGAAATACACAGCATAAGCCATTAAAATTTCAAAGTTGCTTTTTGGCCAAAATAATGGATTTCTAACCCATAGTGTATCGGCGCGTCGCTGTAAAGAATAGCGGCGCCTTTATATAAAATAGTCCGATTGCAGGCGGCATTTTTATGTTTTTTGTATTATTTTCAAAGGGTACCGAATTTGCGTTTTTAAAATGTTCTTACTATATTTCCTTTTTTTTTAATTTACAGTAGCTTAAAATCACAATAATTGACAACAGTTTAAAATCAAAAGAGTGTCTTCTAAAATTTCGTTTACTTTTATATGCAACCGATTTATTTTTACTGTTAACTTAATTATTTTCATATCAAATTACTACTGAGTTATTGATATATTGAGGAGGCAACAAGGAGTGGCTTGCAAAGTTAAAATTTAAATATTCATTTATATTGTAAAAAGCATTTTATTTTAAAATGATTTTCATCTCTTTTAGAAATCGATTCTGTGGTAATGCTCTAATTACTTGAGGAAGTGCATTGAAAAGTTTAACGTCATAATAATTTATACCGTTTCGGCTTTGACTGCAACCTGAGATGTTTTGGTCTCAGGTTTTCCAGGTTTCTTGTGTTGTAAGAATGGTAATTTGCATTTGTAGTATAGCTGTTCAGGTTTGCCTTGACATACTTTAGGTACTGCAAAAAGTACATACAAGTAACTGTTAGTATACCCAACTCCCTAAATTTATCCCTTACATCATCTCTAAAGCGCAAGCCTAACATTCTACGAATCACCCTTCTCTGAAGACTAAAAATGCGCTCTGTGTGAAAAGAATGTCCCCAGCATAAGAGACCATAATTTATATTTGAATCAAATAAGGCATAGTAGCTTGTTTTTAAGATGTCAACTGACACCTGTGCTGACAAAGAGCGCATGAGATATAAATATGTTTCTTGTAAGCTTGGTAGCCAGAAAATCTATGTGACCATCCCAGGACAATTTTGAATCTAAATATATGCCAAGAAATCTCTTTTGAGATGAGATAACCTCATCTGCAAGTGGTCTCTGAGAAAAAAAACACATTTTTGGTTTTATTATCATTTAGAATCAGTGCATTTTGGAGAAACCAACCCGTTATTTTTTCCTGTGAATCGGAAAGGTCTTGTTTTAGTAAGTTAAGGTCGCTGTTTGACAGTATAAGAGGAGTGTCATCCGCAAAGAGCACTAGGTCTGCCCCAGGCACCGCATCTCCCAACTCATTTTTATAAAGAAGGAGGAGTACGGGGCCAAGGAGAGGCCCCTGTGGCACTCCCTGAGTAATAAGACCCTCAACGGAGGTTACACCGTTAACAGGCACAAACAATGGTTGGCTCGGTATTTGGCTTAAATTTTGAAGTAAAGAATACATATTTGCCATTCTTTTAATATTTCCTTTTCTTGTTTTCAGTAGTATAAAACTAATCAAATCAGGAGAAACTATTCACCTATTTTTAACACGCTTTTATTAGCTTGGGTTGTATAACTATCTATCTATCTATCTATCTATCTATGTAACGGAATCTTTGAGCCTAATTTTCACCAACTTCCAGCGATTCAATTTCTTTGAAACTTTGCACACGTATCAAGGACCGATGACAATGCAATAATTTAAAAACAGTATCCCGTTATCCTGATTAGGACCGCCAGGATAAATAAATTCCTTTATAGATCCTCTGTGTCTCTTGACAAAATGGCGAAGGAATTTTTTAGTGAATAAACTGGAGCATTTATTTTTAAAAAACTAATTGATATATCGAACTAAAAAATGAAAAATAAATAATAGTTTAAAAAACTAAAAAAACACGCTTTTATATGCAACCGAACTAAAAATTAGAAAATATTTTTCATTACAAAGAGTTTGTCACTTCAGAATAAAGCGTGGGGTGCTTAATATATTAAGTGTTATAATTATTCTATTTGCAAATGTCTATGAGGGAAAAGTTGTAAAATGCACCCCACGCTTTTTACTCTGAAGTGACAAACTCTTTGTAATGAAAAATTATTTTCTAATTTTTAGTTCGGTTGCATATAAAAGCGTGTTTTTTTAGTTTTTTAAACTATTATTTATTAGATAATAGTTTAAATTTTTGTTTCACTACAGTTTAAAAAATGAAAAACCCTGCATATGATTTACCAAAATACAGGCTGTTACAAATTCAAGGGGCACCATTAGGATCTCTGCGACGGTAAGAAATACAGGGTTGGTTAAATTGGGGCTTACTTGCGCAATACACGCACTTAGTGTGACGTCACACGACGTTGACGTTTTTCTAACCCTCAAGAACATACCTATTAGAGGCAGTCTTGCCGCTTAGCTGTGCAAACAATCGCATGTTAAAAAAGCAATAAACTTTAGCTTTGCATAATCATACTGTTTAGTACGATAAGTTTTTTTTTTAAATATTTAACACACCGTAGTTCAAAACTAAGACGATTAGGACATATGTTTATATGAAGTTTTTTTCTTATTTTTGTTGTAGAATCGCCCCGTAAAGTTTGTCGGTTGAGGTACTGGACACCCTGTATGTATGTAGGTAATTTGTTTGAAATTGATAAAAAATTTTGATGTCTATTGATGC
This sequence comes from Listronotus bonariensis, assembly GCA_014170235.1. Lineage (NCBI taxonomy): Eukaryota > Metazoa > Arthropoda > Insecta > Coleoptera > Curculionidae > Listronotus > Listronotus bonariensis. The sequence continues at coordinate 53,347 of JACEGR010006293.1, forward strand.
CTAAACGGTGAGGTTTATCGACTTTAATAAAGAGTACCTTATTTTTTTAAGTTTTAGATTGTCTATAAAATAGCGCCCCCAGCTTTGCAATATCTGTCAAAATAAAAAAGTTATGATGTAAATAAATTTTAAGTTTTTGGTAAAGTGCCTTCTGGCGGTATTTAAATAAAGTACTTTTGTCTTATCATTTTAGAATCTGCAAAGCTCGATTTGTGTGTCAAATATCAACTGGATTGGTTAAAAAATAAATGCAATATGGCGAAAAAAGCAATATAAAAATTGAACTTTGACAGCTTGTAACTCGAAAATGAAAAAAATTATATAAAGCTATACCCTTATTTTCTCAAGTAGAATCACCCCTTAAGTTTCGCGATCGAATTTTGAATAACCGTGTATATCTAAAAATTGTATTGTCTTATAAACATTGGACTGTGTTTTTACCAACCTTGATAATTAGTTTTTATTTCATTCCGTTAGCAACGTTTTAAGTGCTGTGCATATTCAAGCATTATGTTTTCCGGTTAAGTTTTAATTAAATTTTCATTAAACTGGGTTGAATGGAAAAATATACCTAATCTCTTAGCATAATAAAAATTGACCTATATTTTAGTATGAAAACTTTTCATAGTACATTATAGAAACGCTTTTAAACAACGGTAGTCGTTTAAATTTTAATAATGTCAAACTCGTTTTCTCAGGAAGGACTTTATCTAGCGGATAACAAATTTTAATCTGGGTTAAATTAAACTAAATTTGGGTTTTAAACTTACTTATACATGTTCAGCTAAGTAAAAAGGGATGCACAGTGCGTAAAGAGATGGAAATTTTGGATCGTAGATCGTATATACTACATTAAACTCATTATTAGACATAATACAGGGTGATTCAAAAATCGATCACGAAACTTAAGGGGGTGATTCGACTTGACAAAATAAGAGTAGATCTTCATATAATTTTTTTAAAATGTCATTCGTTTTCGAGTTACAAGCCGTCAAAGTTCAATTTTTATTTTGGTTTTTTTCCCAGTTGATATTTGGCACACAAATCGAGCTTTGCAGATTCTAAAATTTTAAGACAAAAGTACTGTTTTTACATACCGCCAGAGGGCACTTTATCTAAAACTTAAAATTTATTTACACCATAACTTTTTATTTTGACAGATATCGCAAAGCTGAGGGCACCATTTTATAGACAATCAAAAACTTAAAAAATAAGGAACTCTTTATTAAAGTCGATAAACCTCACCGTTTAGGCACCAAGAGACATCAAAGTTTTCATCAATTTCAATCAATACCAAATACATACAGGGTGTCCAGTAACTCAACCGACAAACTTAACCAAACGATTCTACAACAAAAAATAAGAAAAAACTTCATATAAACATATGTCATATGTGTTAAAATAAAAAAACACAGGGTGTTCCATTTTTGGTTGACACAGCGGCTCAGTTTTTATTAAAGATAGAACCTTGCGGTTTTTGTAAACCTTATCTACTTTTTGTAAAGCAAAAGATGCCATAAACAAAGCCGTCATAGCCCTCATAGTTTCCGAGTTACAGGGCGATATTCACAATTTTGCATTTTCAGGTAGCCTTTGTATCTCAGGTAATAAATTATAAAAATGTAAAAACTGATTCTTTTTACGTAAAATGCAGTGGCGTAGTCAGGGTTTTTCTCAAATATTATTGTTTTTAAAATATACCAAATTTAGGTCTTCCTAAATGAAACACCCTGTAAATTTGCCAAAAAAATAATTTGTTTTTTTACAAGCTTTTTAAAGATACATTGCTTAAGAAAGTGCTTTTTTCCTGGATTTATATTACAAAAAAACAACTTTATTTAAATTAATAGCAAAATTAAGTCATTATAAAAACTGTTAACTAATTTGTTTGCATGGCCCCCTACGGATATTAAATATAAAAATTGGTAATTTTATCGTTGTTCATAATTATTATTATTTTGTATTAATTTTCTACCTTTTTTTTATTAAAAGGGCAATTATGGTTATAAAAGAATTTTTTTAAATTTCAACAAATTTTGCATTTCTTATAATTTAATACAAGATTAAAAAAGATTAATGAAAGAAATTCAATTTCTTTTAGGAATTAAATTTCGTTTACAAATTCAATTCCTTTTTTAAATAAACCTTTAGAAAAATATTCAGGTTCTAAATTAAGAAATAATTGCAAGCTATAAATTTAAAAATATTGAAAGTCTGTAATTTACTTTCCATACCACTTAAATATTTAAATTAATGAACTTATTAGATACAGAATCTTATTAAATGCTAAAATTTGTTTTATGAAACCTTATGAAATATTTGATTCTGTAATATGCAATACTAGGTATTTTATTAAAAAAGTACGCTGGTAAAATACTTTACTTCCAAAATTAATGGTTTCCATATTTAAAGGAGTAAATTCGTAGAATTTTAACCTGTATATCTGACAAAATTATAAAAATCCTGTTATTGATTCGGAAACTAGATATTATAATAACAACAATCTAATATTCTGTGTATTTTTACGACAAAAAATAGAAAAGTTAAGAAGGTGTAAAATTAAAAATTGACACCCGATATACAGTGTGACCTATTGCGAATGGAAACATCCAGGTAGAATTCTTATTTATTAACCGATTGGAATATATACAGGGTGTTCATTTGAAAACTTTCCACTCAAGTTATCTTCGAAACGAGACAGATTTGAGAAAATCGCCGTCAAGATATTTATTAAGGGGAACGTTTTTACAAAATTGGACGGCGCCTTTTAACCCCTTAACCACCAGGGCCACCACCCCAATATTCTTAAATGAGAAGGCAGGTCGAGTGATACATCATTTTAAAGCTCCTGACGAGTACTTTATAACCCTAGAATATGAAGTCAATATCTTCACCTATTACAAAATGGCGGTAAAAAATTACCTAAATACCTGATTTGGATGGTCATATTTCCGAAACTAATAAAGTTAGATGTACCTAATGTGGTGTTTTCTTAAAGCTCTTTTAAAGGTCTTTTTAATGGTGATACTGGTAGTAATATACAGGGTAGAAGAAAAAGTACATATTTTTTTATTTAAGAACCCTGTATATTATTTTACCATTAAAAAGATCTTTAAATGAGCTTTAAGAAAACACCACATTAGGTATATACATCTAACTTTATTAGTTTCGGAAATATGGCCATCCAAATCAGGTATTTAGGTAATTTTTAAAGTACCGCCATTTTGTAATAGGTGAAGATATTGACTTCATATTCTAGGGTTAGTCAGGAGCTTTAAAATGATGTATCACTCGACCCGCCTTCTCATTTAAGAATTTTGGGGTGGTGGCCCTGGTGGTTAAGGGGTTAAAGGGGCGCCGTCCAATTTTTGTAAAAACGTTCCCCTCAATAAATATCTTGACCTGTTTCGGCGATTTTCTCAAATCTGTCTCGTTTCGAAGATAACTTGAGTGGAAAGTTTTCAAATGAACACACTGTATATTTGTTTATTATTTAAGTTTAAAGAAGTTCTACTTGAAGACCTAATTTGACATCTTCAATTTCATTTTCAAGGCCTACTATGCCACTTTTTGCCGTAAAAAATGAAGAATTTTTAGTAGCGATTTTTATTATTAAAAAATGACGACACCATTGGATTAAGAGTGGCTTTAAATAGCTTTGATTTTAATTTTATAAATAATAATTCCTAAATAAAAAAGGTATGAGAACCTAAAATTTGAAAACTGGTCAAGCTAAGAGCTACAAAATAATACACTGTATCAACATTTAGCCACACAAATTGTGATTCTTTAAATTAATTTAAACAACAAACCACTTTTTCACAAACGAAGTAATATTAGTCTTTAATTGTTTTTGTTTATTTTAGATCCTGGTCGCCTCTACCAAACCACCATTTAGTTGAACACATTTGTCGTAATAAAATATTGTGGCATATACGGACATTGACGGTAAACTCAATTACCAAACTTTAGCAAGTTTGACACTACGAAACAAATGCCTAACAATAATACCCTTATCATGGCTACTTAGATTTAAATTAAAAATAAATTTTAGGTTCAATTAGTAATGCTCGTTAAGTGTGCGTGTAAGTTTTCGTTAGTTTTACCAATGTGAATATTGTTTTAAATAATTAGTTTATCTAGTATTGATTTATTGGTTAAATTAATAAAAAAATCACAATTTGCGTGGCTAAATGTTGATACGGTGTGTTATTTTGTAACTCTTAGTTTGACGAGTTTTCAAGTTTTAGGTTGTCATAACTTTTTATTTATAAATAATTATTTATTAAATTTTAATCAAAGCTGTTTAAAGCCACTCTAAATTCAGTGGTGTCGTCATTTCCGACGACAAAAAAGTGGCATAGTAGGCCTTGAAAACGAAATTGAAGATGTCAAATTAGGTCCTCAAGTAGAACTTTTTTAACTTAAATATTTAAAAGAAAAATTATTCCAATCGGTTAATGAATAAGAATTTACATGGGTGTTTCCATTCGAAATGGGTGACACATAGTATGTACAGGGTGTCCCATTTTGGTTGTCCCTTATGGGAAACTTGGAAACCATAAGAGATATTAAAAATCTGATACCCCATCCTCGAGCTGTTTTTTGAGAAAACATTTATGGTAAAAACAGATCATCGCTATCGCGACGCGTTTCAGAGATACAGGGTGATTCTCGATTTTTTCACTTTTTGAAAAGGCCCTGTAGCTTTGTTGTTATTACCGATACGAGAAAACTAATTGCACATTATAAAGACACTTTTTTCCGTAGAATCCAGTGGCGTAGCCAAAAAATTTTTTGAGCTGTCATTTTTGACATATAACCCAAACATGTTTTTTTTTAATAGGGACACCCTATAAATGATTAGGTAATTAAATTGCTTGTTTTTTTCTGATTAAAATAATATATCATAGTAGGTGGTTTAATAAAGTTTTTACGTCAAATATTGGAAAAATTATGACTTTAAAGACGCATTTTTTTATTTTAAAATTTAAAAATTTTCTACCACTTTATTTATAAATATATAAGTATGAAATTTTGGTAAATAATATATATGATGTAGAAAGATTATTAATACGCATAATAAAATGATACACGGTGTTTCAAAAAATTAAAATGATTTTTTTTATTTTTAACTTTAAAAATTTCCTACAATTTTATTTATGAATATATAAGGATGAAATTATGGTGGATAATATATATGATAAGGAAGAATATTATTATATATATAAATGATACAGTGTTTCCCAAAAAATTAAAAATAATTAATATTATGTTTAAATTTAAAAATTCATAGCGTCCTTATTTATGAATTTGAAGCAAAAAAATTTTGGTACTGTATTAGTATGATAATGTTGTATAAAAAAATAAAAATCAAAGTTATACACGAGGTTATACAGGGTGCGTCAAAATATTTCGATTTTTTTTGGACTTTAAATTTCTTTTTTGTTTTTTTGCTCTATTGGTAAAGTTGACATGGAGAATTCGTAAAAAATAAAAAAGATAAAAAAATCAAAAATTAAAAAAAACTTGATAAATTTTTAAGTTTAATTAATATAACTTGTTTATTATTGTTGTTGTAAACTAATTTTTTGTTTTTTTCTACGGAAATGTCTCCTTAGCTAAGGGATAACAGATTCCTTTTAAAACAAAAATATAAAACAATTTAAAAACAGATAGAAGCCGCAATGCGTCTTTAAAATCATAATTTTTCCAATATTTGACGTAAAAAATGTATTAAACCACCTACTATGATATATTATTTTAATCAGAAAAAAACAAGCAATTTAATTATCTAATTATTTATAGGGTGTCCCTAATAAAAAAAACATGTTTGGGTCATATGTCAAAAATGACAGATCAAAAATTTTTTTGGCTACGCCACTGGATTCTACGGAAAAAAGTGTCTGTATAATGTGCAATTAGTTTTCTCATATCTGTAATAACAACAAAGCTACAGGACCTTTTCAAAAAGTGAAAAAATCGAGAATCACCCTGTATCTCTGAAACGCTTCGCGATAGCGATGATCTGTTTTTACCATAAATGTTTTCTCCAAAAGAGCTCAAGGATGGGGTATCGGATTTTTATATCTCTTATGGTTTCCAAGTTTCCCATAAGGGACAACCAAAATGGGACACCCTGTATACTATGTGTAACATTTTTACTCAATCAAATCTTTTCTTAGATGTCAAACCAGATAATTCGTTTTCCTAATATAAACCTTTAAAATGCAAGATTTTAACATGCAGCCTATTTTCTTAATAAAATCCAGCGATATCTGACATATTTGACAGGTCATTTTTAGTCTAACCTCCCGCTGCAAAATTACTAAGGACGTTTATCAAATTTTAAATCAAATTCACATTTTGACATACCGGGTGTCAAGAATTTATTAGACAAACCATAACTCCTAGAGTTTAGAGTATAAGACATATCAAAATGAGACTTGGTATAGATCATAGGTAAATGGTATGGAAAGAGGAGAGTTTTCGCATATTTTTCACTGTCAAGTCACTTTCGGTTTAATCGGAAATGGCTCAAATTTTAAATTTTTAAATAGAACACCCTATTTATTTTAATGTTTTTAAATTCCTGAGACAATTCTTAATTAGAATGTGACAATTAGTCTATACTTGATTTTTAATATTGCATCTACTTGACCCTAATTGGATGCAAATTATTCCAAGGACCCCAGGTAATGTTAGAAAAATATAATTGCAAAGTTTTAGTGACAAATATGTTACGATCATAGCCTTGGATTTTTAAGTAACAACTTCTTTGTCACCGGAATCATCAGTTTTAATTCGAAAGAAATTAACAAAATGAATAAAATAATATTTTACCAATATAAACAAACAACGGGCGCGATGATGACGCTCAGGAAACGGCCAGAATGTAGAGCGCGCAAGCGACAAGCGACAAGCGAGCGAGCGATTTTTTAACCCATATATACCTAATGACCTACAGGTAGTACGGTTTAAACTTGTCGATTCCTGTCGCCTAAGTTATAATTTCTTTTACTTTTTTTGCCTGAAGCGTCAGTTAAACGTTTATTCTCGACGAGTAACGAGTGTTAGTGAATATAAGTGGTATTTTATCGGGTACGAAAATTAGCTGTTGCTGACGATTTTGAGAATGGCCGATTATGGAGTGCGCTTTGCAAGGTAAAAACAAATTTCTTTAAAAAATAAAATAAAATGTGGTTTTGATTTTTGTGAGAACCTATTATAGAAACTTGCAGTATGCTTATTTTTGCTATTAAAAATGATACTTATTATCCAGTGATTTATAATTTTGCATGAAACTTAGTCGTCCCTCTATTTAATACAATAGGAATATTGGTACCTATGCAATTTTTTATTTAGGTTTAGGTTACATATCGTCTATTGGCACGTTATGGCGTTAGCTAAGTTATTGTTAGTATACAATACGATATCAAATTCTAGTTCAAATTGACTGATATCTTAACCACATCTAACTTAACCTGACCATTACCTAATAAAGCTAAAATTTGCTTTTTATCCTTTATTTTCTCAGATAAGTTACTGTTACCTCTTTATTTCAGGGGTTTTCTTTACATGAAGCATTAGCAATGCTTGAGGATGACGAAATAGAAGCTGAGGCAATTACTTTGCTACCCCCTGTTTAATGAAAATAAAAGAAAGAAAGAAAATGTTTGGAGCTCAGAAGATGATGCCTTTTACTGAAGTTAGACCTACCAATGGATAGATATGTTTTCCCCATCAACCATAAATATTTATTAGAGAGCAACCAATGATCTCTTTTTTATTTCTTTGATCACGATATATTGTATAAAATAGTGTAAGAAACAAATAGATACTCGCAACAAAGAAAAAAAAGTAATGTAATTGTGGATATTGCAGAAATAAAGTGTTTCTTGGGTATACTATTGTTGAGTGGTTTTATCAGCGTATATATAAGATGCCCATAATATACTTGTATCTGAAGCCATCTCGCGAGACAAATTTGAATATATTATGACCCATGTTCACATTTCAGACAATTTAAATCTGGATAAAACAGACAAATTTGCAAAAGTGAGACCTTTTTTCGATCATCTCAACAAAAAATTTCTAAAAAATACACCTTCCGAGGAAAACCACAGCATAGATGAAGCAATGGTGCCATACAATAGGCGCCATGGATACAAACAGTATATACATGGAAAACCAATCCGTTACGCTTTCAAACTTTGGGTAGGAGCTACTCGTCTTGGTTACATAAATTGGTTTGAACCTTATCAGGGAGCGAGCACTTATGTGAATCCAGTTTATAAAACAATGGGTGTCGGTGCTTCAGTGGTATTGAGTTACGCTGACCAAGTCAGAAGCAAATGGCCGGATTTAAGATTTCATTTCTTCTTTGATAATTTTTTTTCGTCCCCTACATTGCTAGAGTCTACAAGAAAGAGGAATTTGTGGCACCGGAACCATTCGTGAAAACCGCAAACCAATGTCTATTTTGAAAGATAACCAACATATGAAGAAAGAAAAACTTGGTGCTTATGATTACGCAAAAATCGAAGACGAAAACATAATATTTGTCAAGTGGCATGATAACAATATTGTGACTTTTGGCTCCACACTAAGTGGGATTGAGCTAGTAAACTCGGTTAGACGATATTCTCAGAAAGAAAAGAAATTCGTGTACGTAGATCAGCCCCAAGTTGTCAAACAGTATAATAAGAATATGGACGGTGTCGACAGATCTGACCAAAATATAGCTCAGTACCGGGTGCAAGTACGTGGTAAAAAATAATATTTTTCATTGTGTTCGCATTGTATAAATATGGCTTTGTTAAATGCTTGATATGTATACAAAAATAGAGGAAATCATATGGATCAGTTGGCATTCAGAAGAAGTGTGGCTACAACCATTTTGGAACAAAATAAAAATGCTTTTGTTTACCAAAAAGGACGGTCACGTAACGTAGCTGATTTAAGATATGATCGTTTGGACCATTTAGTAATTCTACAAGGAAAACAAACCAGATGTGCTTATTGTCATGATGAAACCACCACACGATGCAGAAAATGCGACATTGGTGTGCATGTGAAATGTTTTGTAGC
>JACEGR010006294.1:0-62433 GCA_014170235.1 Listronotus bonariensis
GACTAAATTAGCTTCTTTAAAGGTTATTATTTAACGACACCTGGAGTTATAAAATTCACTCTTTTGTCTTTCTGGTCTTGCCGACCCACAATCAGCTTTAAAAAAATATTAACAGTGACTTCAATTAAAATTACGGCAATCTTTACGAAACTCTTGGCAACAAAACCGGCAAAATATTGTAATACCAAATCATTATTATATTTAGGTCTATAAAAGATCCTCACAATATATTATTAAAGAAGTAAAAGAATAAAATAGCCTATTATTATTATATTTATTAGGTTGCGAGGTTCGTGACTGCAACAAGCTGTTACAGAAAATCTAAAACTCACAACATACTAAAATTTTTCATTTACCTAGGCAAGTAAAAATAATATATTTAACATGTTCCTAAAATATATACTTTTAATATTTTTACACGTGGAGAAATGCGGGGCGCAATTAGAGGGGGCTTAGCCCCCAAGAAGTCAATTAGCCCCCAAAAATTATTAGACATTTAAAATGTATTAGTGTTTTTCGGCAAATATATTCTATAAACTGAGACTTAAGCCCCTCCAAAAATCAGTGGCTAGTTGCACCACTGGAGAAATGCATTAGAACAATAATTACAACAAAGTTATAATAACATGGGTTTTTAAAAACGAAAATTTTTAAAGTCGATATGTCCTGTAATTAATATTTCCTATACTTATAAGCCAAATAAAATTAAAAGATGTTAGAGAAACATTTTGGAAAGAACTAACTTAAAAGAGCTATTACCTGACAGTAAAGATATGGAAAATTTGACCAACAACGGAAATAAAGGTTATGGTAAATATGACAGCTGCAAAATTTTGAACAAATTACCAAACGTTCTAAGTTAGCTTTTTAATAACTTTTTTATAACAAATCATTTGGCCTAGGCGCGCTCCTTGCTGCAAATGCATTTTTTTAAATGGGAGACCCTGTATGTACATAAGTATCTTAAAAAATTGCATTTAGCACTTAATATTTAGCACTCTTTTAGGTTTATATTCAGTATAAGAATTTTTACTAAAATAAGTATTTTTGGATTTTTTTTTACATTTAATAGCCTCTACCTTAAGAACGAAAAATTTGCGGGCCCGTGTTTATATAAACTTAAGACTGCAGTAAAAAGCACAGGGACGTGTAATTTGATTAGCTTAAAGTGCTATTGACGATCATGGAAAACTGTCACATTGGGGGTTATGATTAGTTCTAGTGAGTTAAATCTTTATATTTTAATTCCTTCATAAAGCAAAAAAATATTTAACTAACCAGAACTAATCACGACCCCCGAGTAAGTAAGGATTGAGCGGAGTCCTTTATACTAGATGCTAGTGGCCTAAACAGGAAAACTTTGGTAAAAAGAAACAAATTAATTTGAGAAAAAAGTTGCTTTTTTAGATTGCTCCTCCCCCCAAAAAAAAAAATAAAGTTTTAAAAACCAATCCTCTGTATGTTGTTTTTTAGAAAATTCAATTAAATTTTAGCACTTGCCATAGTTTTTTAAAAATGTTAATAATTTTTTAAAATTAAGAATTTATCGATAAAATTTGATATATTTACGAAAAAAAAAACAAAAAGGGATTCACTTTGCATTTTTAAACTTAGCTTGTAACTGAATGAGTGTTACTATAGATGTGAATATACTCTATTTATAAAATGACGAGGTTTAAAATTTGCTATAATTTTTGAATTAGAATAAAAAATTATCAAATATATTCATCTATGTTTATCGCCACTAGTTCGATAACAACATGGGTCCAAATATGCATCGGAACGAATAAATGGCATTTAAGCACATTTTGTGATTAGACACCAGCGCGAATTGTTTAATAAGTAGGTATAAAAATTAGGAAACCTATATTCTATGCTTGTTTTTGTTTCGGTTAATAAAAAGTATTGTTTTTGAATTGGATTTTTATTATGGATTCTATGCTTGTTTTTATTTCGGTTAATAAAAAGTATTGTTTTTGAATTGGGTTTTTATTATAGATGTCTTTTATATTATTTAATTTAATTATTATTTTTATTATTATAAATATTAATTTAATCAATTGCCAACTATTTTTAAATTTTTTGTGATTTTTGCTGTTTAGAACAAAGTAAAAATCCTCTAAGTTTTAGGAAAAGCTTTTATACTTTTGGGTTTTAAAGTTTTTTAGCTTCCTTATAATATCTTAGTTATAACACAAATTAAAAATTGACGAATTTTAAGAATTACCCTGTGTCTTTTAAACCATTTAAGTTGACGTGAACATGATTGTGCCACTAAACTAAACACCGAAAAAGAAAACCTGACATATATTTTAGTTTCTTTTTTTTAATATCATACCGTTTATCTTATACCTCATAATCACGACCAAAAAAACTGCCCTGTACAGTTATATTTTTTTTTTTTTTGATTGAATCTTATAAAACAACAATAATTTTTTGTCTATAAAAAAATAAACACCAAGCTATTTTTTTAAACATCACTTATATTTTTGTTTAAACACAAAAAATTGAAACATTTATAAAATATCACAGATATTACTAGTGCAAAAAAGGGCTTTAAATAAAACTGCAAAAAGATATATCTGTTAAAAAAATTAAACAGGCACAAATTTCATAGGAAGGCCAACAGTTGACTGAAGAACAAGACTTTTGGCTTCGAACTTAATAGGTACTGGAGTTCTATCACTAGGTTCAACTTTAAATTTTTGTAGTATTGATACCAAAGCAACCTTAACTCCCAATAAACCAAATCGTTCACCTAAAATTAAAAAAAAAAAAGGTTACGAATTATGCAAACAATTTTCTTTTATAAAATAGTTTAACACTACTTTAATACAATTTGACAAAAAATTAATTAAATTATTTTGAAATCCAAGTTTGACTGTAGGTTTTTCCTGAATAATATTACACCATTACATTGCGTAAAAGTAAAATTATTAAAACTTGCGCTTTCTTTGAATTTTATCGTATAAATATACTTTTATTATAAAAAAAGACCAAGACTCACACGGTTAACTAAAACATAAAATTTGGGACCTGTGTTATATCAAAAACATAAAAAACAGAAAAAATGTCTAACCCTGTACTGTATAAATTTGATCTAGTAAACAGCATTTTACAAACATGGTGTCCCAACTCTATTAATACACGAAATAACTTCGTCCCTGTACAAGATACAAAAATAGACCTAAAATAAAAAAATGTTTATTTGTATACATTCTTTTAACTGACGGCATCAGTTATTATACAAGGTGTCTCAAAAACAGAATTTTTATGGTCAAGTAGATTTTTTAAATAAAGCATCCAGTATTTTTTAATAAATTTTGACTCTGTATAAAATTCTACAACAAAAATATATACCACGCTAAACGTCAATTATTGCTGGTTGTTAAGATATTAACAGTATTCTGAAATTCTCATTAACGGTTAAAATTAAAGAAACAAAATAATATTTTAATTTTTATTATTTTTTAGTAATTCTGTTACTGCCAGAGTGACAAATAGTCACTAGTAGAAATTACCTTCCATTGTAAGAACTACGAATAGGTAAGTTAGCTATTTAGTTTATTTTAGACACATATTTACTTACTTAACCTAAAACCAGCCATAATTGGCGTATTGCTGTTTTTATTGCAATTAAGTAAATACTTATGTGTCGAAAATAAACTAAATTGCTAAGATACCCATTAGTTCTTCTAACAGTAGAAGGTAGTTAATTCCATGTTGTTATATAATCTGTCACTCTGACAGTGAAAACATTATTTAAAAATAATTAAAACCAAAATATTATTTTTCTTCACTTTTAATCGTTGATGAATATTTCAGCATACTGCTGATAACTCAAAAACCAACAAAAATTGACGTACAGTGTGTAATACATTTTTAAGGTAGAATTTAAACACACTTAAACGTTGTTAAATTATACATGGTTTTGCATAAAGAATTCACTTGACAATGAAAAATATGTTTTTGTGCACCTTGTATATTAACTAATAATGTGAGTGAAAGGATTGGAAAGGAAGTAAAAATTTTCTATTTTAGAATTATTTTTGTATTTTGAACAAGGGCGAAGTTATTTCGTGTATTAATAGACAGCCTGTATCTAAAAGAAAGCTATTCCGGACCTATGTTAATATAAACTTTTTCTTTTAAAATTGGCCTAAAAATACACTATTAAATTTTCTTACCGTAATTAGGAAACACCCAGTATAGATTTTATACAGCGAGGATATTAAGAGTTCCCCTTTTCCATTTTTATTTTAAAAAAGTTGCTACCTCACCCTTGGTACGAATTTACGTGACAGAAATTATCTTTATGCTTAGAGAAGTAATACCCATTTACCCGATCTTTATATTTTGTCAAATACACAAGATAAAGAGAGGGAAGAACTTTTAATATCCTCACTGTATAAAAATTAAAAAAAAATTGGTAATTTTACTACTTATCTTAAACTTACCTATGCAAATTCTTGGTCCTTCACCAAAAGGTATATAATACAATCCATTGTTATTAATTTTAGTTTTGTCTGCAAATCGTTCGGGGTCAAACTTCTCAGGATTTGGAAAGTACTGGGGATCAAAATGTACTCCAAATATTGGAATGTAAACGGGCATTCCCTTCTCTATAACTATATCGGTTCCCTCGATTTTATAATCTTCTCTGCATACTCGATCGAGAAAGTTAAGAACTGGATATTTTCTTAGAACCTCTAAAAACAATTTTTTTTTTACGGACAGAAAAACGTTAGGATTGGGATAAGTATAACCTTTAGTAGGTGCACAATTGACTTTTATTTGTACCAACAAATTTTACAGGGCTTTATGCAAGTAATGTAACAGTCAAATATCTTATGACCTGGGCGCTTTAGAAATGAAGGTTTAAACAAAAGTTACATTATACTGTCAGCGCTATCGTTTCGGAAAGTCTATAGATATACAGGGTGTTTTGTTTAGTTGTGGTAAACTGTATTTATATTATTTTAAAGAAAAAAAACAATTTTTTTAAAGTAAACTTATGTTTTTCGACGTCGTAGATTTTGTTGCTTTGACGTTTCGCCAGCGCGAGTAGTTAGCATTCTCAGAAGGTTTCTAGTAGACTACTTGCGTACTACTGTGTCTTGGCGCGAACGCAGCAAATATTAATTAAATCAGCCGTAGCAAAGCTCACTTTTTAGGCACAGAGCACCCCAAAAATTCAAAAATACACAGGTTCTTGCTAATAAATTATCCTACCATGCGAGACTCTACAGTAAAGCCATATAGGTACACAAACATACCAACAACTTTAACAAATAGAAGAATCAATAAAGATCAATTAAACATGGATACCAAAGCTTTATGTATATTTTTAAAATTGATTAACTTTTATGGGATGGTACAATTTTTAAACCACTAAGCCGCAACCGAAAAAAAAGACATTTGGAATGTTCCCTATAAAATTTGGCAAGCCAGTCTTATTAAAAAGAAGATTTTATAAATTAGGACTGCAATATATAAATATATTCAGGCTGTTAATAATTATTTCATCCAAATCAATGTAGAGATGTAATGGTTCTTATATTTTATACCAATATGTGCCAATATTTTATCTACCTATAAAATTTTTTCATATTCTTATAAACGAATTAAAAAGATAATTTATTGTCTTCCAATTATAGGATTTTTTAAATAAAAAAAATCTAATAAAGGCATTTTATATATAGAATATACATATTTTTTCAGTAATATTATTTAAGAGCTTACCAAAGAGACCTTTCTTACTAAAACAAAATAAAATTTACAATAATTTTAACCTTGTTTACTAATATTTTAAACATTAAAACACGCGGAATAATTTTAAAGAACCTAACCGACTTCATTCAACCCTGTTGTTTTTATATAAGCCTATTTTTGCTTAGAATAGTCTTAAAGAATGTTAGCATCAGCCACTCTGTCCGCGATTTGACCAAATTGTTCACAAATTTAATGGCAGTTTTTCTAAAATAACTTGGGTTCATATTTTGTTCGACTGCCACTGAACTGCATGCAAATAGGTGGTTCAAAATGCGGCTTAAAGAGTTAAACAAAACACCCTATAGATTTTTAAATATCTGGAATTAACGATTTATTACACATTTTTTGTACAAGGTTCAATTCATCTCGAAATAAAAATTTTTAAAGTTATGATTTGTGAATATTTAAAAATGTATAGTTTTATATAACTAGCTATGATTCCCGGCTTTGCTCGGGAGTTGATATGAGACCCAAATAACCGTTGTTCTGAATGAATTTCAAATACTCGACAACAGATGGCGCCACTACACTTAATTTCCAAGTTGAAGGGTTGAAAGAATCCTTATATCTTTAAAAATACGCCCTTTAGGGTAAAACGGGACCTTTCTTGTTCGAGGGGGTATAAAGGGCTATCACACTATATAAGTCCCTTTATCGTATAGGGACTCCTTTTCAAGTTTTATCGGCACGCACATTTTATCAACTTAGTTTTATTATATATAATGATAATGATATAATTACAATAATATTTAATTATATCAACGAAAAATATAGAAAGTGGTATATTGCTCACCTTTATTATTATTTAACTGTAAAATTTTTGAAATTTTGCGAAAACGAGTTTCGCAGAAAAGGGAAACTGTTTGTTGCTGTTTAATATTGACCAAAACGATTAATTAACTCACCCGAAACTACCATATCCAAATATTTCATTTCACTTATTCCTGCATAAGTTGTACCATCTGATATAGTGTGTTCTTCGATTTCTTTTCTTAATTTATCCTGTATTTCTGGATGTAGTGCTAGTTCATATAATGCAAAACTTACTGTAGCACTTACGGTTTCAAACCCGGCTGTGAAAAACTGAATAGCATGACCAAGTATTGCATCATCGGCTAAAACAACAACCAACGAATTTATTATAGGGCACACGGCTAGTTCAAAATTATAAAGAAAATTACACTTATCCATTTCGTTTCTCGACAATTATCGCTTGATTACAGCGATAATTGCATAGTAGAAATCGAAAATAGCTGTGTCATGTTTTTAATTGTTTAATTTGACAAACACATCCTAACAACAAGCTTTGTACATTTAATATGTCAGTTTGGCATTTCATAAGTTTTGCAAACATTTTTGTATAAAAAATTTTAAAATTGGGTTTTGTTTTATTGTTAAATAAATTGTTTAACAAATTATTATTCCTTCATTTGATAGTTTTACTTTCTTTGAGTAATTTTTTCCCTAAATTACACTCGTGCATCAAAATAATCAGATAATTTAGCTTTCGGAAGTAGGGCTGTTTCTGCCAAAATATGAAAATTAACTCTAGTAGTTTTTAGGCAATACGCTTTCAAGCAAAATTATCGATATTTTGATGCACTTGCTTAATTACCCCGATAATTTCTATTCTGCTCTAATTAAATCGTTTATTTTAAAAACCATTCAACTGACATTTTTGGTGAAAATGAGATTGAGCAGCGATTATTATTTTGTGAAAACTTACACTTTGTGTTAGTTCTGGTAAGTAAATGGTACCTACACAAAAAAATCAAAGATTCTTCATGCTCGGTATCAAGATTCAACTAAACATACCTATACCAAAAAGTTAATATTAAGAAAGATAAAAAGTGTTAAAGTGATTTTTATTAATTAAATTTGATAAATTTTATTTCGTTTTAAATATTTAATTAAATATCGGTATCTATGGGTTTTATGACATGAGCTATTAAGATCTGATGTTAATTTTTATGTGGTATCTAGTGATCGCTAGCTACAATAATTTTAATTTCTCTAAAATGTCGCAGCTTTTTGTGATTCTCTGTATGTACCATTCATGTTAACCAGTAAACTCTCCTATGTTTTCTACAGAATAAAGGTATACTTATGTAAAAATTGCTCTGAGCAATTATTTTCTTGATATTTTCATTATACTAGTTTACTGCAACCAGAAAGTATATACAGTGCTTGTCTAAAGTCAGCACCCCCTCCGAGCTTTTGAATTGTTTGGTAATTTTTCATGAAAATTTAAGAACTTTATAAGGACAACATAAACCAAATTTTGGACAAGAAATGACAGATATAAATGTCAAAATCATAGCTAGGCGCCATTTACAAAAGAAAAATTTAATGGAAAGGGGGTCTTGTGGCACATCATTTTAAAGCTCCTGATAAGTTCTTTATAACGCCAGAATATAAAGTAAATACCTTGACTCTCCACAAAATGGCGGTACCTTGAAAATTTCTTGAATACCCGATTTAGATGGCCATATCTCCAAAACTAATAAAGTTAGATATATTTTTTAATGGTGATTCAATATACTGGGTGCGTCATTAAAAAAATACATACTTTTGTTGTACCCTGTATAGTATCACTAATATTATCATTAGATAGATCCTTAAAAGAGTTTTAAGAAAATACCACATTATGTGTATCTAACTTTATAACATTCGAAAACTACGGCTATCTAAATAAGGATTCAAGTATTTTTAAAGTACCGCCATTTTGTAGTAGGTAAGATATGGACTTTATATTATGGGGTTATAAAGTACTCATCAGGAGCTTTAAATTGATGTGCCACAAAATCCTTCTTTCCATTTAATTTTTATTTTCAAAATGGCGCCTAGCTGTCATTTTAACATTTATATATGTCATTTCTTGTCTGTAATTTGGTTTATGTTGTCTCACTAAAGTTATAAAATTTTCATATAAAAATACCAAACAATTCTACAAGTTAGGAAGGAGGGTTCTGAATTTAGATAAGCATTGTATATGGGAAGAATACATTAAATCATTAGTTTAACACAAAGAGGCAGTTGTAGTATGGCTAATTATACTGTTTTCAAAGCCGTTTTTCGTTTGCACTAAACAACTTTAACGCGAATATCTAGAAAAGAGTTCCTTAAAGCGATTCTTACAAAATAAACAGGTATAAATAGATCTTATACTTACAAAGACCGAATCACCAGATTTTCGATTGGTTTCAAGTAAAATATCTATTAAGTCATTATTTCTTAAATGAGCGTTCAATTTTCTTTCTTGTAAAACGTCCCTAAAGATAGTTTTCATTGAACTCAATAGACGTTTATTAAAAATTTGTATTCTAAATATTTTAACTAGATTTGGCGTAAGAAAGCCAGCAAATTGTCGGGCTGCCGTAACAAACCTAAAAAATATATTTGTATTTTTGTTATGGATAAATTTTAATATTAAAACATGAAAACGAATATTTTTTTTTCGAAAAAAAACATTTTCTGTCTCTTAACAAGTACCGGGTGTCAAGTTATAAATTTACTCCCCCTTAACTTTAATATTTTTTATCTTACAAAATAAATATTTATATAAGTTTTGGGTTAAGTTAGTTTCCAAATTAAAAAATATATTTTTAATACTTCACCTCTAAAATATACAGGGTAAGACAAAAAGAATGATGTTTTAAATAAAACACCCTGTATATTATATTACTAACAAGCGGATATTTTAAAGATCTTTAAAAAAATACTACATTTAATATATTTATCTTTCTTAGTTTCATAAATATGGTCATCCAAATCTAAAGAATAAATGTAAATTTTAATTATGTAGGTAGGTACGGCAATAATTACCTAATAATTTTAGTTACAACCATATCTCCAAAATCATTAGAGATAGCCCATTAGGTATGGAATTTTTGTAATTTTTTAAAATTATATTTTAAATGGTGATTCGTGTTCGATTTTTAAAAATCATACTTTTGTCGCGCCCTGTATATCTTAAGAAAAACATTTTTTTTTAAAGATACAGATACCACAAAATCATCCTAATAAAATGGGGTTTTTATTTATTTTATACGTTAAAAAAGTTAGAGGGATGTAAGTATATTGCGTTTCTAATCGAAATTAAAATTTATTCTTTATATTTGCATAGCCCTATTTCAAAAACTAATTGAGATAGGTATATAAAATGTAGATTTTTTAAAGGTTTTTGAAAGATCTTTTGATGGTAAAATAATATATAGGGTGTTCTCATTAAAATAATTATACTTTTTTGTTACACCCTGTATATCTTGGGAGATAATTAAAATCTGATAAGTAATTTAGAAACTACAGAATTAACCGAAGAAACTAAAATTTTTAATTATTTTGTACGACAGGAAATAAAAGTTAAGGCGGGTGTAAATTTATAATTTGACACCCGGTACATACCATAATGGGATTTTTCATAAAACAACTTATTTCCCCGGGGAAAAAGTGAGTACTTTTTTCCGGGTATGCAACACGTAGGTTAAGGTAGGTATTTTATTTTTAATATTTTAATATACAAGAGTTAAATTTTCTTTATTTCAAATGTACAATCAACTTTATTATATTTAAAATCACTACTTAACAAAGACAGACAAAATTTTTACTTTAAATTTGTCAAATCACATAATTACATTGCTAGGAATTTAATAATTACTTAAAGTTTCCTTACCAACGTAGATTTAGGAGAAAAATAGTGTATTATACAAGAGAAACATTTTTGATTTTAACTCTTGGTTAGTTATCCCCATTCGCTTCGCGTCGGGAGATAAACAAACCTAAATTACTATTATAACAATCGTTAAAAAAAGGGCTGTTGTTTTACCATTGTCATAAATAGGAAACTACATTTTAGCACACTTCCTAAAGTGTTAAAAATGGTAACTTTTTTTAACAGTTCAACATTTTTTCCTCTCTTTGACTAAGCATTTTGTTCCAGTGCCTACTAGAATTAATTTTATTAAAAATACAGACAATGGGCCATATGAATAAAAAGAAGCAAATGCTTATAATATAGAATAATTGAGCATTTGATTACAAGTATTTACTTATAGAAATATGATGCTACTGAATCAGCAGCATCACTTTTCTTAGGTAAATACACGCATTTGTAAGCAAATGCTTGACTTTATTAATACGTTTAAAGTAAATTCTTCTTTATTTTTATACTTAAAAGAAAAAGCATTTGCTGTTTTTATTTAATTGGCCCAATGAAACAGTAAAGGCAACAATAACTAAATTCAATAATCAAATAACCTTAAATTTCGCCATTACTTCTTTTTAGTTCACGCGTCACTCCATTTAAAATTTGACAGTTTACGGGTTAATTTATAAGCAATTATACAAGGCACGAATACGAAGATGAAAACCGTGAAAAATGTTAATTAATTTGTTATTATCGCCAGTTTTTACTGATTTTATTAGTAGATTTCGCCATCCGGCGGTTTTGCTTATAAAAACTATATTTTTATTTTGCTGTGCCGTTAGTGTTTAGTTTTTTTGTTGGTTTATTGTTAACTATTGTAGCTTAGTTTATAACACCCTTTGGAAAACAAATTGGGTAGTATAGTTGAGACAAAAATCTTAATTTATAATGGCAAAATAGTAAATAATAGTTTTTCAGTTTGAAACGTCGCGTTAATTTAAAGTGTGGTATGTCGATGAGTTTAGAATTAAAATACGAGTTTATTATGTGCAAACCAAATATTTCACCGATTAAAAAACAAACTTTATGATGTGGTGGCCCAAAGACGAAAGGTCTAATCTTAAATTTATTGACTATGTTTAAAAAAACAGTTTTAATAATAACGTGTCCGTTGTTTTAAAAACTAAATCTAAAAAAAAACAAAAAAAAATAAAAACTGTGGCGCAAAATTTTGTTTTTTCGGGATAATTCCGGAATAGCTACAAATATTTAAATGGTTTAAACGAAATATTTTTAGGAATAAAATTATACAACTTTGTTCCAATTTAACCAAACCTGCATAAATTAAAGTTGTTTTTTTAAAAACGAATTATATTTAGGTATATAACACATTATTTATAAACTTTTATAAATTTTGCCAATGGAAGGGTATGCCGGAACAACGTTCTAACTTACAGTCTGGTCAAAAGTTCGATTTTCATAAAAAATTGTTTGTCCTTGTGAAGGGCTGTGGGAGGCTTAGCGTCTCCACAGACGGCAACTAGCCCCACCAAGAAGGCAATTAGTTCTTACAAAATAAATACCAATAAATCATGTTAATTTCAGGCGCGACCGGTAGATTCTCTCTCAGGTGGGTCAAATTTTGTGAGCAACTAATTGTGCCTCGCTATATAGGGTG
This sequence comes from Listronotus bonariensis, assembly GCA_014170235.1. Taxonomy (NCBI): domain Eukaryota; kingdom Metazoa; phylum Arthropoda; class Insecta; order Coleoptera; family Curculionidae; genus Listronotus; species Listronotus bonariensis. The sequence goes on from JACEGR010006294.1 coordinate 12,096, forward strand.
TCCTACCGGGAACTGCTGCGATCGATTTCTCGGAAAGTGGGCTTTGGAAAATTTTGATAATTTAGTAACATTATAAAGTCAGGGGGCCATACAACTAAAATATTTTAACAGTTCTACCACTTTCGGTTATACGAAAAGTTAATGTCAACTTTCTTATTTTAAATGGAATAGCCTATATATTAATTATTTTTTAGATTCTGCGTAAAATTCTACATAATACAACCGTTTTTGAATTATATTAGATTGTATATTAAAAATGAAATTTGTAGGCCATTACATAACCATCAATATTTCTGAACAAACGTCTTTAATATGAGTTGGAGTTAGGTTCCCTGTAGAGAAAGAACTTCTTTTATAGACTGTATTAATATTTTTACAATAAAGAAATAGAGAGTGGTCCAAAATAATAGTTAAAAAGGACAAAAACCCTAGAAGTTATTTTTTCTAATGGAAACCCCCATCTTTTTTTTACCTTATCCTACTAAGCACCAAAAATAAGGGTAAGTTTGTATTAGGGTGTCAATTCCAAAAATTCATAGTTTTTGAAATATTAACAGTTTAATATTTATCTATTTTCACAATGCTTTAAAGTACGTTTACGTAGTAAGCTATGGTGCCGCATTTCGAGGCCGCACTTAAAACATTGTAGGTTAATTTAAATATGCTTTAAGAAAATACCATATTAGGTACATCTAACTTAATTACTTTCGAAAATATGGCCATACAAACCAGGTATATAGGTAATTTTAAAAGTACCGCCCTTTTGTTGTAGGTATTAACTTTATATTCTAGGGTTGTAAAGTACCTGTCAGGAGCTTTAAAATGATGTGCCACAAGACCTTCCTGTTCTTTTTTTTGCCATATGGCGCCCAGCTGTCACCTGGACATTTAGAGCTGTCATTGCTATGTAAAAAATTGCAAACCTTGGTCATAAAATATTGTTTTTGGTTTTATGAAAATATACCGAACGGTTTAGAAATTAGAAGGGGGCGACGGATATAGGTCCTTACTGTACTATAATTATGATAAATTTACTTTTAAATTTAAAGATATACATAAAATACTTAACAATTTACTTACCGAAAAGCAAACATTTCTCTTGTAATATTCCTAAAATTAAAATAATATACATAAGTAAATAAATTTTTTAAATTTACAGGGTGTTGCTAACCAAATGCTAAAAATGTGAACAGGTGATTTCCTGTTTAAAATTAAGGGTAGTTTGTTAGATGCATCTAAAAGAAGGGGAATATTAAAAAAACAGTTTTAAATATATTTTTTAATTGAAACAAATAATTTATTTAAAATACTAATTTATTTTAAATAAAGCAATATTACAAACCTGTGGAAAAATGTACAACCAGATTATTTTTGAATGTGGTAGAAATTGCATTAATAATAATATTAAACCAAAAGTTTTGGTCTTCTATTTTCTTTATTTTATTTATTTAAAGAATGTTTCGGGCAGTACTATCTCTGTCCGTTTTCAAGTGTAAACTTAATAGATTATTTTTTAAACTATTTTTTGGTCCCGTAACGTAACAATTTAAATTTTATTTTGTTATTTTAAAATATTGAGTTTATTGACACCAACACAAACGCGCAAAAAGTTAAAAAAACAGGCCATTTATTTTTTTACGGTTTCGTAAATTTTTAGAAAATTAAGTTGGCAAGAATGTTTGGAGTAGACTATTTAACATCTTTTATAACTTTAAACAACTTAGTATACACTCCGCCCATTTAGTATTGCAAAAAATTGTATGAAAAAAAAGAAGGTTTAGTAAAAATAAGGTTAGTTTGATTTTTATGTTCCAAGAAAAAACTTTTAGATTTGTAATCAGGGACCTAAAAACCCTATCGAATTTTAATAAAATTGAAGATAAGCCCGGTTTGTAAACAATTATGTTTACAAGTAATATCTCTTAAAACAAATTATTTAAAATAAAAGCCTATTTCACAAACTAACAGGTAACATTTTAAAGTGCAAGGCATTAATAAAGTTACATGCACAATGGTAATAAAAATTAATTTTTAAAATTTCTTACCTAAATTCGGCATCTTCATTCTGAAATGATTGAGCATTAATTGCAAAAGCACATCTGGCAATGACATTTGTTGAATACTTGGCACAAATTTCTTTTGCTTCAATATTTGGAATATTAACACGTTTGCTTATATACTGAATCATGTCCTGGGCCTCATTTAATATTAAGGGAAACATAAGTTTGAGTTTTCCAGAAGTAAACACAGGACTTAATTTAGCCCGAACAGGCTTCCATGTCGGATGCTTTGAAAAAAATATTAAATGTTTCATAACAGGGTCATATTGGTTAATAACAACTGTTCTGTCTTCAAAATGTGAAAAATCTTTTTGCATAACGGCTTTAATTAGTTTAGGCGATTTAAGAACTATTACTGGTTGATCAAATATGTACACTCCATACAAGTCCTCGTTGACTTCATTGTACAATTCTTTTAACCATTCTCCGATGACTTTTTTGTTAAAAAGCAGGGCAAAAAGTTGCCGAAGAAGGGAATTGGTTTTTTGTGCCAAATATTTTTTTCTTAAAGTAGTTATAATTTCTTGTAGAGTACACGTAAAGCAATAAAATTATAGTTATTATAAAAGTAATAAAGTAAAAGATCCATGTAAACATCATCTGAAAAAAAAGAAAAGAGGATAAAATAGAAAATTTAAAAAAATTCGTAAAAATATTTTTAGATATACAGGGTTATTTATTTTTAACTTGGTACTTGCCCTTTGACACTGTTTAAAATTTAAAAAATTGTCAAATAAAATTATGCCCAAAAATGCTTACTTTTCGAGATAGGGTGTAAGAATTTTAAGAAAAATATGCCTTTTTTATCATAACTTTCCTATCACTCCAGATATTTCCACAATTTCTTTTATTTTTTGATCATAACATTACATTTTTAGCTGAGCTGTTAAAGTTTTTAAACATTTTGATCAGTGGCGTTCAAACAAGGTTTTAATTAAAAAATTTATAAGAAAAATAGTGCGCCCCTGCTTACTTATTACACTTATTTACTTTAGGGTTTATTTGGTCCGTATTTTTTTGTTCGGCACGTATTCGCTAGAAAGATAGAAGCCATTTTGATGCATAACAAAATCGCTAAAATCTGATATAGTGTTTCCTTTCCATGTTAGGTTTTTGACTGTGCCAAGCTTTCTAAAAGCAACAACTTTTTAATAACATTAAAATTGTAGCAATTTTATTGTTTGACCTTATTTTAATACAAATAGGACAAAAACAAATTTTACATGCAAAACACCATATCAGATGTTATCAGATTTTACCATGCATTAAAATAGCTTTTATTTTTTTAAACAAACACTGTTCGTCTTACAAAAAAATATTAAGGGACCAAATTAACCAGTAAGTTGAAAAAAATATGATAAAAAAGCATTTTTTCTTGAAATTTTAAGGACCTGTATCTCGAAAATAATAATAAAAAAATAACCCTGCATATTGTTGGAGCATTTTTTTTTGCAAAATTTTTAATATTTTAAGCTATGTTTTACTTTAATAGGCTGAGATACAGGGTGCCCAACTATATTTTAACTCATTTTAATTCCAAATAACTTTAAAACCAGTATACCGGGTGACAACGAAATTACTATCCAGCAATTCATTTTTTTAATTGACCGGAAAATTGAATTTTCCACTCAATTTTTAAGCGGAAAATGCTATTTTACAGGACTAATTTACTTTCCGGTCCCTAGTTTACTTTCCGGTCTCTCATTTACTTTCCGGTCCCTGATATCAAAAAATCCTGTTAGCCATGACAAAAATTGTCAGAGTTCAATTGTTATTATTTGACAGTTCAAGATATTGTAAAGTAAAGAAAGCATCATTTTGCCAAAATGGAGTCAGACATGGAAAATCCAGATGAAATAATTGAAGCAGCGTCCTTATTGTCGTTTAAATATAACACTAAAAATTTACACAGTTTTTTTTCCGGTCAATTAAAAAAATTATGTATGATACTCGACCGGAAATATTTTTACGGGTCTCCTCAAAACTACAGGACTCGCCTACGGCTCGCCCTGTAAATGTTTTTCGTCGACCCGTAAAATACCATTTTCCGGTCTAGTAACGTAAATAGCTATTCTTTAGTGCAACCTTATGATTTTTAAATGTGGAGATGTTATATTGTATTTCCGGATGCCAGTTTTAGGTATAATAGAGTTAAACACCTCGAATCTTAAACTTTGTTTTTAAAAACAATTTATTTACTAAGAAGTCGAAATCTTAACAATCGTGAAAAAAGGTGACTAAACTTACTGACTAACAAACGGTATGAAGATCAGAAATTAAGTGAATACAAAGGGTCTTAAGAACTACTTATATAAACTTATAAAGTAAACAGAAAGTCTAATGGCTTCTTTGATAAGGGCGTACTTTGGTTGGATTTTTCTTAAGCTAAACCTCTTCTTAATTTTCATATGATATATAGAGTAGGCAAAATAATTAATATAGAAAAAAGTGACCATAAAGCCTGGGAAGGTGATCTTTTCTGAAAGTTAACAATTTGTGTTTATATTGTTAAGTGCAAGTTGGGCATTTTTAATTCTTCGTAATTAGGTTGCTGGACTTCTACATGCGGTGTACTTGTTTCATCCTTGATATGCAATTGTATTTCCGGGATTTATAAAACATATTGAAGATCTGATCTTTTGTTTTTTCGTACAATTTGCCTTCTATTTCTATTGGACAGTTGGGAAGTTTATTACGCTTGATTTTTCGACATTTAAAAATTGTTGGGACGACAATTTATTTTAATTGTTGTCTTGTTGGCGGGTATTATTAGGAGTTCTTCTTCAAGTAGTTTTTCAATAGTGTTTTCTTTGTAGCGTATGCTGGTAACTGGACAATCATTTTAAGTTGTAGTCAAAAGTTTACGGACACATGTTTCTTTCTTGTCTAGGTTGTCTTGTTGGCAAATAAACTTTTCTTCTATTCTAATTTGTTTATAATTATGTTTTGGTTGTTTACTAGTTTTACTAATTAGGAATCATAAGCATTTATTACTTTAGTCAATATTAAATATTCATTCTTAAATTCGTTTTGTATTATTTGCTCATTATCCTTAATAGTTTTAAGATATGAATCATATCGTTTTTCGTCATCGGAGTCTAAAGTACCAAATAACCATTTATTTATTTTCCCTACTACATTAATTAAACCTCTTTTATTTCTTATATAATTTTTATAAATTATAAGAGTATTTTGTTTTATAAAGTCTAAAAAACGATTGTATGAATTAATTTTTCTAAGTCATGTATGAAAAATCTTCGTGGGTATAGTTTACTAGACTGCTATTTATTCCTAATAAAATTTAATTAAATTTATCTGAACATAATTCTATATTAGTAATATTAATATGATACAAAGCTATATGTCGTGAATTAGTCACGTACGCGGGACCTAAGGATACGGGAAGTATAGAGTTTTTATTTCTCTTACTTCTAGTGTTACAACTAGGAGAAGAATTATTAAGAGTAGGAGATGATTTTTCGCCATCTGAAACAAAGAGACGTTGTGGCTTTAGATTTTTCTAATGAATTTTTCGGTTATTTTGTGTAACAACGTTTTCATGTTCTTTAATGGGAGTGTTAATTTTTTCATATTTATTTTGAAATTTAATGTTTTGAGAAAATTTCTTTTCAAATAAAGGTTTTTCAATATCGATCGGACTAGACAGACAAGAAACTATTTGTCTGTTTTCGTTACGTTTGTCTAAAATTAATTTTTGTTGTAAGACAAGGTTATTGTGAATATGTTTGTTAATTGTTTTTATGTTTTCTGAATGTTCTTGCATGTAGTTAGAAATAATTTGTTCTTCGTTTAATTCTAAAGGATTACGAAAATTAAGTTTACCTTTTATAATTGAAAAAAGGGTATATTTTAAAGCACTATGAGTAGAATTGTTATAAGAAAGAATTGCATAATTCATTAACTGTATGGCAGTTGCATTTTTGTCCTTATTTATTAAAGTTATTATTGTTTCTTGTAAGGTAGAATGAAGTCTCTCGATGGGACTGTTAGAATTAGGGTTCTTAGGGGTGTAATAGTGCATTTCAATATTATGTAAAATACATAGATTTTGTAAGTTTTCATTTTTAAACGTTCTACCATTATCTGAAGTTATTTTTCTAGGAAGACCATAATGATTAAAATATGTTATTAGTTTCTCTACAATTTCGATACTTGTTTGGGTATTTAATGGGTAAGCTTGCCCTAATTTGGAAAAACTATCGACTATAGTTAAAAAATAAGTAATATGGGTTTTAAATGTATCGATATAAATATGATCAAAAGGTTTATAACCTATAGGAGTTGGTTTAAAAACTAATTTGTTAGGATGTCTTTCATATTTGGATTTTTGGCAAATTTCGCATAAGTTAATGTAAGTTTTTACGTCGTTTTCTAAATTTGGCCAGTAAAAGACTTTTTAAGAGATGCGATATTTTCGGTTATTCCTCGATAAGAAGTTTTAGTTTCGTGATAAAATTTAATTTTTTCTTGTTGTATGTCTTTATCTGTAACATCTTCTAATAAAGTAATTAAAATAATTTTAAAAAACTCTTATAATAAGAGGTTTTAAATTATTATTTTTAAAATACATACAATATGTTGATTTAGGAATAAAGTGTTCTTTAATTATTTTACAAATAATGTCTTCTGAAGGGTCGTTTGGTAGAAAAATATAAGTTTTTTGTTTATCGAAAATGTTATCTTTCTGAATTTTAATTTGATTATTATTTGCATATCCAAAAACAATTTGATTTTTATATAAGTTAAGTGGCTTTTTTACATATGGGGCTTTTATTATAGGCTTTTCTAAACTAGAGTGCACAGTTTCTGTATCGTCGTTTTTTGGGTCGGGTTTTTCTAATATTTTTTTAAAGTATTAGTTTTTGTTTTATCAGGTGACAGGGATATATCTGACAATATATTTATTTTTGGTCTAACGTCAGGATCTATATGAAATAATATTTCGTCTAAGTCGGAATTACTAATATAAGGAAGTCGTTTGTGTCATAGTTGGGAAAAAGTGAGATATTATCGTGTTCTTTCCTATTGTCTACCGCGTGGATTTGAATTCGCGAGAGGGCATCTGCGTTTGTGTTATATTTACCTTTTTTATAAATAATTTCGTAATTATATTCCTCTAGTTTTAATCTCCAGCGAACTAGCTTAAAGTTTGGTTCTTTTATAGAAAATAACCATTGAAGAGGTTTATGATCTGAAACAATTTTAAATTTTTTGCCAAAGAGATGGGGACCAAAATATTTTGTTGCCCAAACGATACTTAACAGTTCTTTTTCGATTGTGCTGTAGTTGATTTCCGCGGGATTCAAGGTGCGAGAGGCGTAAGCAATGGGGAGGTCTTGACCGATTGGTCCTTGTGACAATACCGCGCCTATTGCATAATTTGAAGCGTCCGTGGTTAAGATAAATGGCTTGGAGAAATCGGGATGCTGTAAGATTGGATCGTTCATAAGAAGTTTTTACAAGTTTCGAAGCAATTAATAAATTCAGGATTATGTATTACGGTTCTGTCTTTTTTAAGCAATTTGTTAGAGGTTTTGTTAATTGAGCAAAGTTTTTTATAAATTTCCGATAATATCCGATAAGACCTAAAAACGACTTAATTTCTTTAGGGTTTTTCAGTATAGGGAATTTTTTATAGCTTCAATCTTTTTCGGGTTAGGTTTTATACCGTCGGTTGTGATTACATGTCCTAGGAATTCTACAGATTTACATAAAAATTCGCATTTATCGAATTGAATTTTTAAATTATGTTCTTTAAGTTTTTAAATACTTGTCTTAGGTTTGTAATGTGTTTTTGCAAAGAAGTGGAACTTTTAATACATTGTCTATCATGCGCTGAAATGTCGCTGGGGCATTTTTTAAGCCGAATGGCATTCTAACATATTCATAATGTCCATTCTCTACATTAAAAGCGGTTTTTCAAGTCTGGGAAAAAGTGAATTAAAATGCTATTTTCTGTTAGATTTCTTATCTCTAAGGGAACAGTTTTATTTTTTACTTTTAATAAACTAGGTAAAATTTCAAATATTTTATTGTTTATGTGAGGCATTAAGATTTCGGTATTTTCCTCAAGATCGGTATTATTTTGTTTTACAATTGCACAGTTAGGTGGTCTTTCAATTTGTTGTAAAGAAAAGTCTTCTCGATATAAGAGAGGTATTTTACATGTTTGACTAATTAAGTAACAATTATTTAAATCGATATTTAATTTTAATTTACGCAAATCGCGTAATCCTAAAATACCATCAAAGTAGTCATGAAAATTATAGAGAATAAATTCTAAACTTTCTTTTTGGTTATATTCTTTTAATAAGGGCATATTTGCTTTATTGTTTGTTTTTGTATTTCCTGTACAAGTTATTAATGTGTGGTTAGAGTTAAAAAAATTTTCAGGGAAATATTGTTTAGCAATAAAAGGTCTTAAAATTGAAGTGTGACAACCGGTATCGACTAATAATTTTAAAGGGGGATTTTGTAGTTGGATGTAGGGTAAACTGTTAATTTGAAAACTATTTATACTTGATGTATGTTTTCCGAGGCTGTTATCTGAAAATTTTCAAACTCTTGGTCTGAATTTTCTTGGGGTGGATTTTCGCTTATATTTTGTGGATCGATATTTTCAGAGGGATAATCAGATGTGTTAGAATCGTAAAAGTTTTGATATTCGTGTGGAAAATAATACTCTGTATAATATGTTTCTTCTCCTTGGTAATTCTCAGGATGTTCGGGATATAGTGTATTTTCGGATGGCCCGTCATTTAAATTGGTCACTTCTGAAAAAACTAGTGGGTTTTTATGCGGATTATTTAAAAGGAGTTTTGTCTAAAATTACGAGTTTGTAGAGAAGGTATTCTACTTGTCGTTGACATTGGAGTGGGCCTTTCTGTGGGTTTATGTGAATTTTCTGCCGAAAACACGTTTTCTGGTTTGCCAAAGTCCTGCCTATTTGTTGGAAAATTATGGTTTATTGGTCTTGGCTGGACATTTATCGGTTGACTTGGAAATCGTGGAGAATGATTTGAATTATTAAATGGTTGATAAAAAGGGTTAAACCTGGGGACTACATAGATATTTTGCTGGGGGAATGGTATAAATTGATTTTGGGGTCTAGAAACATTATTTAAAAATTGCACGGGACTTGTCCTGGGATTTTGATAAGTGATTTTAGGTTTTATGATAGGTTGTGTATGTGCGGGTCTACTAATATTTGTTCATGAAAGAATTTGTTGTTCTATAAGACTATGGTTAAAAACTAGGGAATTAGCAGCTTATAAAGTTTGCGGTTGGTGAATCATTAAAATGGTCCTAAGTTCGCTTGAAACGTTTGCTAATAAAACAGTTACGCGAATAAATAAAATATACACACAATTTTACAATAAAAAGGTTTTGGAAAGGAATGTATCACTTACAGCTTGAATTTTCTTCTCTGCCCTGTGATTTTTCCTGCCTGTGGGATGCAGATGGTTTGGATCTTAGTAAACAGTTGATACTGATGACTTTTACAGGGTTTCAGGAACAATTGGCTTTTCCAAACACAGGTACCAGTCTTCTAAGATCCTACCGACGACCGCGCCAGTTAAATAACTCGACTCTTAAACTTTGTTTTTAAAAACAATTTATTTACTAAGAAGTCGAAATTTTAACAATCGTGAAAAAGGTGACTAAACTTACTGACTAACAAACGGTATGAAGATCAGAAATTAAGTGAATACAAAGGGTCTTAAGAACTACTTTTATAAACTTATAAAGTAAACAGACAGTCTAATGGCCTCTTTGATAAGGGCGTACTTTGGTCATATAACTATAGCATTGGTGTATTACCTCCGCTTTAACCGAAAGTATATAATATATAAACTTTAATCCTTTAAATAAAACACCCTGTATATTTTTTGGATTTGAATTGTACAAGTTATTTCTAAAATAAAACCTTTAATATATCAATAACCCAACTCTTTTTGAAAAAAAAGCAATTGAACGTTACAAAAATTTAAAATGATTAAAATAGTTCTCTTAAAAGACTCTACCTTTGGAGGACATTATAAAACTATTTTCTGTTTAAGAGTGCTGTAAAATTTGAACTGCTAAATATGATAACTCTTATAATTTAAATGAAACACCCTATTTATTTTTTAGAATTTAATTTCTTTATTCTGTTTGATACAAAACCTTTAATACCTTTAATATAATATAATTTAATGTTTGGTTTAACCCATATATGCCTAAATCTTAATTTCGGTAAAATTTTGTAATTTTATGCAATAACTCCTCTATAAATAAGACACATTAATGATTCTTTTCGTTTAATTTAATATTGCTTTCTTTTTTTTTGTTTTACAAGACGGACTATATATGGGACATTAGGTATATACAAGGATATCTATTTACAGTGTACGATAAGCTACAAAACATTTCACATGCACACCAATGTCGCATTTTCTGCATCGTGTGGTGGTTTTGTCATGACAATAAGCACATCTGGTTTGTTTTCCTTGTGGAATTACTAAATGGTCCAAACGATCGTATCTGAAATTAGCTACGTTACGTGACCATCCTTTTGGTAAACAAAAGCTTTTTTATTTTGTTCTAAAATGGTTGTAGCCACACTTCTTTTGAATGCTAACTGATCCATATGATTTCCTCTATTTTTGTATACATCAATGAAATCAATGAAAAATACCATTTTTACCACGTACTTGCACTTGTACTGAGCTAAATTTTGGTCCGATCTGTCGACACCGCCCATATTCTTATTATACTGTTTGACAACTTGAAGCTGATCTACGTACACCAATTTTTTTAAATGATTTTTACAAATCATCTTCTGAGCTCCAAACATCTTGTTTCTTTTATGATATCTACCTGATCCTCATCACCCGAATCCTCAACTGTTACATTACCGCATGCATTAACAGGGGTAGCAAAGTAATTGCCTCAGCCTCTATTTCGTCATCCTCAAGCATTGCTAATGCTTTATGAAAAGAAAACCCCTGAAATAAAGAGGTAACAGTAACTTATCTGACAAAATAAAGGATAAAAAGCAAATTTTAGCTTTATTAGGTAATGGTCAGGTTAGGTTAGATATGGTTAAGATATCAGTCAATTTGAACTAAAATTTGATATCGTATTGTATACTAACAATAACTTAGATAACGCCATAACGTGCCAATAGACGATATGTAACCTAAACCTAAATAAAAAATTGTTTAGGTACCAATATTCCTATTGTACTAAATATAGGACGACTAAGTTTCATGCAAAATTATAAATCACTGGATAATACGTATCATTTTTAATAGCAAAAATAAGCATACTGCATGTTTCTACAATAGGTTCTCACAAAAATCAAAACCACATTTTATTTTTTAAAAAGAAATTTGATGTTACCTTCCAAAACGCACTCCATATTCGGCCATTATCAAAATCGTCAGCAACAGCTATTTTTCGTACCCGATAAAATACCACTTATATTTACTAACACTCGTTACTCGTCAAGAATAAACGTTTAACTGACGCTTCAGGCAAAAAAAAATAAAAAAATTATATCTGCGGCGACAGGAATCGACAAGTTTAAACCGTACTACCTGTAGGTCATTAGGTATATATGGGTTAAAATAAAAAGTTTTTTCACTTCCATTTAAACCAGAGGTAATAAGCATAACCTTTTATATCTACAATTGGCTTCTCATGATACACTATCACACCCTAAATTTAAAAAGTTTACTTTTTTACCGATGAAAATAAAATGCTGGATGGTAATCTCGTTGTCACCCGGTATAATTAATTTTCGGTTTTTGCAGAAAGCCTTGGATTTATATAAAAAAATATTATAAATTATTATATCTTTACATTTGATTAGAATATTCCGTTAATAAAAAAACCAATTAGCCGACACCCAGGAATACCTAAAGCTTTATTATTAAACACTATGTATGTTTTTCTATAAACTTATTTTTTTTTCTTTAAAGAAATTGTTACAAAAGCTATGAATATTTTAAGAAATAATCTAATTATTGATCTGTTAAAAAATGGCTGCATGGCCATGGCAGTATTATTTGACAATAAAAATTTGTTACATACAAGGTTACGGAAAAAAGCTATACCGTATGTCTACGGATGGACTTTACAATGGGCAATAAACCAAAAATTTATTTTTTTTTTTAATTGTGTATGGCAACTGCTTTTGCTTCTTATAAAACAAGATTCATGTTAAGAACTTTGTTTTGTTTTGTACAGGGGATTCAAAACGTACAGAAATGTAAAATACATCAATGGAAAAATTCCTTTATTTTTAATAATAATTAACAAAAATGTCAAATCAAAAAAGTTTTTAGACCTAAATAAGAAACCTATATCTGAAGTTTTACGTAAAATAAAAAATTTTTTTTTATTATTACATTTTTATTTATTCATGTTTTGCACTTTTTTACTTAATTTGTACATTTATTTTAGAAACCTTTTTATTTAACAATTTGCTAAATTATTTAAAATAAAAGCAGTTTTTCTTCTTGGTTTATTTTCACATCTAGGTACTTTTTGAAGCCCCTGTACAAAACAAACTTTTTAACGTGAATCTTGATTTTTTAAGAAGTAGAAGCAGTAGTTGCCATACACGACTTATATACATGGTGTTCCATTTAATAGAACAAAATTGCCCTAGGTCAAAAAATCAATTATTTTGTTCTTGAGTAAACAACTACATAACAATGATATAATAAAAAAATAATTAACAAGCGAAATTTTAATTTTTATAAGAATTCCTAATAAAACGTTTCTATTTTGTTTTATATTATTTACATTATATACATAAATTGCTCTTTAAAATAAAACAGAATTGATTTTAATTTTCTAAAATATTCTTTTACCTTACTAAATATTTTGGTTAGAGTAATTTTAAACTGTTAACACACTTTACAAAATCTTTTAATTACAAATGGCAGACATTTATTGTTATTTTATACTATTCTAAATATAATATTGGTTTATCTTTTTTCAGGTTTGGATTAAAAATTATTTATTACTTACTACATCGTTTAAAATATAGTTTTTAAATAATTATAGTAAGGGAGCCCAAGAGGGGATTTTGCAGCGCGTCAGAGGATTGTATGGGGAGAAACCTTGTTCTCTCTCTACCCCTACCATATATACTGGGTGTCCTAACTCTATTTATACACCAAGTATCTTAGCACCCATACAGGATACAAAAATAAACTTTAAATTAGAAATGCTTATTTGAGTACACTCTTTTTATTAACAATACCAGTTAAGATACAAGGTGTAAAACACAGAATTTTTATTTTCAAATAGGTCTTTTAAAATGGAATACCCTGTATATCTAAGCAAATTCTGACTCTGTAATATTTTTTCACATTAAAAATGTATAACACACTATACGTTATTGCTTTTAATCGACATATAGTTTGTAAAACTTTTTAATGTAGAATTTAAAACAGAGTTAAAATTTGTTAAAACATACAGGATGTTTCATTAAAAAGCCTACTGGCATATAAAAATTATTTTTTGGGGCACCTGGTATGTTAACTGGAACTGTCAATAAAAAGAGTGTATAAACACATCCAAATAAACATTTCTTATTTTAAGCTTATTTTTTTATCTTTAAGTTATTTTGTGTATAAATAGAGTTGGGACACCCTGTATACTAGTGTATACTCTTTATATAGAAGGCGTGCGTTAAGGGCAGCCCGTCAAATTATTTAAAACGAAATCCGAAAAACTCGAGCACGTCAGATTGAGACAAGGTAAGTTAAGTACATGCAGAACAATGTATATGTCAATAATCTGATGATTTAGGCGTGGTATGAGGCAATGAGTAAGTCTAAAACTTATAACAAAAAAAAGATTTATGCTACGCCTAAATCATCAGATTATTGAAATATACATTGTTCTGCATACAGGTTGAGCTATCTAATATTTTACATTGGCAAGTAAAGCATCGACAAAGTGGGACTGATGCCCCGCCTCTCACGAAACGTCACAGAATTTGTTTTGATATGTACGCATCTTTTACGACTTCTTATTATACCCTTTAAATCTTGCCGGTAATGAGTAAACAATAGGTAAAACATGTACACTACCGAACAAAAAAATAATATTACCTTTTAAATGGTATTCTTTTGCGGATGGTGCCCAAGAAGTCGTTGGACAATTTATTTTTGCATACCCTGATGAGCCGAAAGCACGTCATATTATTTGAATAATATGGGCTAACCTTGATACGTTCTCCGCAGCAAGACAAAAGAAAATAAAATAAACATAAACATGTATTATTCACTATCAAAGCAGTGGGCGTGATTTATCAGCGATATCGGTTGAAATGATGAAAGTGGGAGATGCGTGGGAGTTACTTACGTCCCCTTGCGTTTTAGGTGAATTCGTTCTCTGTTTAACCTTTACTAAGTAGTCTTTAGAACGTCTCCTTTCCACGCATTGCCGATGAACGAAACCGTTCAGCTCATGCTGTATACTTAACTTACCTTGTCTTAATCTGACGCGCTCAAGTATTTTTAAGGATTGATATATTTTTATAATTTGACGGACTGCCATCAACGTGCGCCGATTTTTATAGAGTACATATATGGTAGGAGTAGAGAGAGAATAGGGTTTCTCCCCATACAATTTTTGACGCGCTCGGGTAACGCGCAATTTTATCTTGGGCTCCTTTACTATTACTAATTTTGTCTTCTTTAAGAGTAAGATTCAGTAGCGTAGCTAGGCGTAGGCGGTGTAGGCGGTCGCCTACGACCTTGCGCCTGGAGGGGCCTCGTGGCGGTAAAAGTACGCAGTATTAGAAATGTGATATAGGAAAAAGTAAAAATAAAAGAGATGTGGCCGGTCCTAAAGGCCCGAAATTGTAAATGAGGGGCCCCGCAAGTAAAAAAATGGGAGAGGATCCTTTTTTTTTATTCTTAAATTTCTTTAAGAGGATAAAAGGGGCCTCCGCGGATATAAGTTTGCCTAGGCCTAAAGGGCCTCGCAGGAAAGGTTTTTTTTGCTCCCCAATAATTTTTCGTCATGAAAGGGGCCTCGCGGATACGACTTTGCCTACGCCTATATATATATATATATATATATATATATATATATATATATATATATATATATATATATATATATATATATATATATATATATATATATATATATATATATATATATAAAATTTGTATGTATTTTCGACCGTACGATATAAATTATTGGGAAATTTTCGGGTTTGCGGTCTGTGGATTAATCAAAAGAAACTCCTTTTTCTTAAATACCTCTATATTTCGCCATTGCTCAATAGCTTCCTCAGGAGAAGTAAACTACAAAACAATGACGTAAAGGACACATTAAAAACAATATACATAATAAAGTTATAGTTAAAAATTTTAAAAATACATTAAAAAAGAATGCAAAAATACTGACTAAAAAATATACAAAAATAAAAACTTTACTCACAGAAATAGAGTTATTCCACAATACTTAAAATCAACAACACGCTCAACATGGTAATGTAAATTAAAATAAAATATCTTATAATATAAATATACATTCTTGAATGATAAAAACATTAAAAAAACGTAAATACTAGAATGTGCCACATTAGGAAAAACAAACATTCTATCAACTACAAATCGGATACTAGTCAACTTAGTGATATTTATTCTTATATTTTGAATTGCATGTAACTGTCCCACACTGTATATAGTATAGTAGTATAATGTGTTAAATGTGTTTTTTATTTTGTTTTAAAAAGAATAAGTATTTACGTTTTTTTAATGTTTTTATCATTCAAGAATGTATATTTATATTATAAGATATTTTATTTTAATTTACATTACCATGTTGAGCGTGTTGTTGATTTTAAGTATTGTGGAATAACTCTATTTCTGTGAGTAAAGTTTTTATTTTTGTATATTTTTTTAGTCAGTATTTTTGCATTCTTTTTTAATGTATTTTTAAAATTTTTTAACTATAACTTTATTATGTATATTGTTTTTAATGTGTCCTTTTCTTTGTCATTGTTTTGTAGTTTACTTTTCCTGAGGAAGCTATTGAGCAATGGCGAAATATAGAGGTATTTAAGAAAAAGGAGTTTCTTTTGATTAATCCACAGACCGCAAACCCGAAAAATTTCCCCAATAATATATATATATATATATATATATATATATATATATATATATATATATATATATATATATATATATATATATATATATATATATATATATATATATATATATATATAGGATAATAATATACGTAAAAGTAACTTTAATTTCTAAACCAAGAACTTGTTTTTTTTTCTTTGGAAACAAGTTTTTAAAACAATTTTCTAATATTTGTAAATAACCTTTGACATTAATGTTTAACAAAATTTTTAGGATAAAACCCTGTGTCTACGAGCCTTATAATAGATAAAATTTATGCAACTGATTTTTTTTAATTCTTCTTTTGCTAACCAATTTTGTTAATAAATATACATATATATTTAAATTTAGGTATTAGTTTTTACATTTTGTAGTAAACACACGCTAATTCTTATCAAAATTGCCTTTGCTAACATTACTAAAACGTAGTTTTTATAAATCCCTATACGCCCCTGTCCTTATGATAACAAACAGTTTTTTCAAGTTTATCAGGAATATTTTAATCTTTTAGTTTTGTAACTTATAAAATTGCTATCTCATTTTGTTTATTACATGTAGTAGTCCAATTTATAATATGTTAATTTTTAATAATATTTTAACGAGCAGTAAACAATTAAAATTAATTATCTTTTAGTTTTGAACAAATAAAAATAAAATGGGTCAAAATTTCTTTTATTTTAAAGCAAAAAATCAAATAGTTTGTTTTTAAAAAGGGTATCTCTAAAGGGTCTGAAAAATTGCTACCCTACAAACTATATGGGCCAAAATAAAATGATATAACATCATTTACCCTTGGCGAAAAGTTGATCGTATATTTTTGTTAATATTATATTTTTATATAATTTAAGTTAGGGTTTTTTAGGGTCAGGCTGTGGTGTAGCCACAGGAAGCAAAGGAAAAAGGTCGTTTCCCCGACTCCTTGACTTGGCGCCCCTTTATCAATAAACTAATAAGTTAAACAAAAAACTTTCATTTAATTTTTCATACATTTTTTACAAACCAAACGAAAAAGCTAGTGGTTACAATTAAAATGCTTAAATTAAAATAAGTTTTTTTTATACTTATTCTTTCGTTTTTTGTTTGACACCATTTATCCGAAGAGCAGTTTAAACTGCTATTTAATGCAAAAATGGTGCAGGG
The DNA here is from genome assembly GCA_014170235.1 of Listronotus bonariensis. Classification (NCBI taxonomy): domain Eukaryota; kingdom Metazoa; phylum Arthropoda; class Insecta; order Coleoptera; family Curculionidae; genus Listronotus; species Listronotus bonariensis. The sequence goes on from JACEGR010006294.1 coordinate 29,467, forward strand.
TAAATCGCAATTTTAAATTTTATTAAAGAAATTACAATTTAGGATATTGATAGCGTATCTAATATAAGGAAATGATATATATAAAAGGATTTTTGTGTTAGGAGTAGTATTAAGTTTTAAATTTAGTACCTACTGTTTGGGTATTATGTTAGATAAGTGAAAAAGCGACAGAAGGTAAAAATTTCATTTCGTTTTTTGTATCTATTAAAAATTGTATAAATATGTTCGATACCGCAATCAAATAATCGATGAATTATATAATACTTTTGCCAAATAAAATAGACTATTATTTTTTTATTGATGTTATGCGGACTTTTTCAAAGGTGTAGTAACGGCTTGATATCTTAAAAACTAATGGCTTTACAAACAGGTTTAAATTTAAAGGTTTATGGATTAAAGTTTTATATTTATTACTTTTGGACCATGTGATAAGTTCCTCCAAAATGTTGTTATATAATGTAGAATTTTTGATCCATTTGTCCTCTTGTAACACCTATCCTGGAACACACTGTCCAAGCATGTTGTCGTAATCTGGGTATTAACCATTGAAAATGGAATTTAGGGATATTGTAATCATTTTAAACAATTTACTAAAAATAACTGATTTTAAGTGAATATCACAATTTCTTTAATCTGTCTTAAAACTTATGTTGTATGTCCGCTAAAGCTAGTGTCTGTTTTGTATTTTTGTAAATTTAATGTGTATAGTTTAAAAGTTTCCCGTCCCCGTTAATCTTGTTAATGGGACAACATTTAAGATCGGCAATAATTTTAGTAAAAAGGTATCACTTATTAGATATATACTTTTTAACATTAAAATAATTGTAATCAAGTGACCTGGTGCTAATATATATTTTTTTAATATATAAAAAGGGGGTCACATTGCACTTTGTTTTAGGGACCTTTCTGTTTCCCAATCAACTCCACTTTGTTTTTGAAAATTGGCCCAGCCGTTTCGGACTTACAAGCGAATGCCATTAAAACCACCCTGCTTGTACATACAATTTTTGGTCAAATTTTAAACAGTGGTAAGTCTGGAATGGCTTAAAGAACAAAATGGTCTGAAGTGGAGAATCAAAGGGTAAAACAAGATGTTAATAGTGTTCTCTTGGCACTGGGTCACTGTACCCACAAATTTTTTAGGCAAAAAAATTGCTTTAGTGGTACTTTTTTACATTAATTTTACTTAATAATATTACCTTTTTCCTTGTTTAAAATATAAACGGATAGGGACTATTAAAGGTTGATTTATACATATCCATGCCGTGTCCGTTCGGTAATATATCAGTGCCGCACAAAAGACTACGTATATCTTATATGAAGATATTTATACCGAGACGTGTCCCGGACGGAGCCCGTCAGTGCCCGGACAAAAATTAAAACCAAACGCTATTTTTGGTTTCGGCACTGATAGTGCACGAAGCGAACATGGACTATTTCTTTCTTTGTATTTCCCAAATTCGCCATTTGCTTATCAAAAATGTCTACTTATCTCTGTTTTTTTTTTTAATTCAAACTTTAAGTGTAGTATAGGTAAAAGTCTTTGTAAACAAACAATACCAAAAAAACTGATTTAATAGGTATTTAAACATGTAAAATTAATATAATTGTTAAGTCTTGTGAATAATATGTAAGTAAAACTTACGGTACAACAATGGTTATGTGTGGCCAAACCTTAAAACTGTGTTACCTTATTGGTAAAAGTTTATTATACGATGAGTTGTTGGGTAAAGCATAGATTAATTCACGTTCATTATTCACCAAATAAATTTGGGGGTCAAATCATATAATAAGTTTAAAAGATAAATGAGATCTTAAAGTCGTTGTTTGCTTGGTTTTTAAAACGTGGAAACCATTTGCTTTGACGGCATTTTTTTGGTAACAGGATCCCCTTCGGGAATATGTACATTCCTCCCGAATTTTTTTTTGAATTTAACACTAATGTTACTATATGTCGGCTGGGACATGACCAAGATCCAAATAACCGTTTTTTCTATACCCGGTACTTACAATACCATATTATGTTTTTGGAACATTTAATAAAGCATTATAAGAATACCACTGGAACAATAAATGCCTTTGTGCAACGAACACCTTATACAGGGTGGTCGTCTATAGTTTAAACAACTTTAATTGCAAACTTAAGAACAAAGAAAGTTAATAGGATGCAGTTGGCCGAAAGCATTAAATGTTTTAAAAGTCCTTAATTATATTCTTGACATTTTGTTGTGATTTTCCATAAGTACAGAAACAAAAAATGGTTAATTCTTCGATATAAGGCAAACTTGTTATTTTAAATTAAACACACCGTATATTTTCAATACTTACTTTTTAAATTTAATCTAATTTCTTAAAAAAAAGTTTATTCATGGGTATTTTTAAAAATAACGCATTTATTAACATCCATAAAATAAACAGGTATTTCATTTAAAATAATAGAGGTGCCCGATATCAAAAAATTAAAACAATTTATTTTTTTATTAATGGAATGTCACAACAAAATGGAGAAGATTAGACCAGTGCCAAATATCTTAAAAAACGTAAAGAGTAAAAAAATATAGTAGAATATAACTAAAAAAAAAATAAAGAAAAAATTAAATACATGCGATTTAAGGTCCGTAAGGGGAGAGGGGGTTTAAGTAAAAAATGGGTTTTTCTTGATTTTCGACAAAACTACAAGTCCCATTAAAAAACATAAATGGCAGAGTTGTAGGCCATAAAAAGATCTACAACTCTTGTATAATTGGTCTTTTTTATAACCTTAAAATATATGTGAAAAATTCAAATACCCAAGTTTTTGGTTTTTAATTTTTAGCATTTACAAAAAAACTCACAAAATTTGGTAAAGACTCACTCTTACATGTCCCAAATACACTGTAATTTTTTGGGTTAAAATATTATTATTGACTAAATATCGAAATAGTACCCCTATTTTGAATCAAAAAATCACGTATCAAAATATCGACAGTTTTTAAAAAATAGGTGACTGTTTTATTTGTTTAAATTTCTACATTCTAATTGTGTAACAAAAACTATACATTAAAATGGTAAATGTTGTCGGAAAATGCAAAATCTCGGATTCCATTTTTTAAAATCAATACTAGACCAGGGCTGATTATTTTTGAAACCAAAAAAAAATTTAGATTGATTTAACCCATTTTTAAATGTAGAAAAATATCAAAAATGAAAGAAAAAAATAAAAATAGGCGATCTGAGGTTAAATAGCGGAAGGGGGTGAGTTTTTAAGGGTAAAAACATTTTTGTCGATATCCAGCAAAATTACTTAGTCCTATGGAGATTCATTTTTCGAGAACATTTATCGTGGTAATGTATATTTTTTTACACCATCAAAAAGTAGAGATTTTAGCGAACAAAAGGCCTACAGACTTTTTGAAAAAGCCGATATTTGGACACGGGAATAATTATCGATTCAGATTAAATAGACTGGAAAAATAATTATTTTAACTTTAAAAAATTACAGTGAGTTTGGGACATACCATGGTAAGTTTTAACGATTTTTTTATTTTGGTAAAAATAAAAACAAAAAACTTGGTTATTTCAGATTGTTACCTAAATTTCGAGGTTATGTAAAAAAATTGTAAATTCTAAACTCGTAGATCTTTTTACTGCCTACAACATTGCCTTTAAACTTTTGTTGTTGGACTTGTTGTTTTGTCGGAAATTAATAAAAACCATTTTTCCCCTTAAACTTTCCTCCCCTACCCTTTCCGACCACAGATCGCCTGGAATTTATATTTTTTTATTTTTGTAATATTTTTAACCTTTTACAATGACTTTTAATCTACTATATTTTTTTGTTTCCACAATTGGTCCCTGGTCTAGATATAACAAAAACTTTAAAAAAATCTAAGGCGACCTATGAAAACCGCATCTTGACAACTATATTTGTTCTTTCTTGTTATATGCGTGTCGAAAATGGGTCAAAATATAAGCAGTCATCATGTACAGAGTTTTTTTAAGTCTTTTGAACATCCTACGAAGGCCTAAGCCTAATACCAGATTACCGTGGGTGTCGGGTTATTAGATATTTAACCAATCTTTTTGCCCGTTCCGTCAACGTTATCAAAGTACTGAAACATGCAGTTTTTACATTTTACAGCACCTTTTAAACAACGCGGTAGTGCCACCACGGACGTTATTTTTAAAAACTACTATCTAAATATGTCTCCCCGCTGGGAATCGAAATGGCGACTTCTAAATTTGAAGATCAAAGCTATGTTTACTGCGCCACCGGGGAGAAAAGAGTATTCCATTTAAAGGAAAAAATGGCATATTTTTACTTTCCCCATACTTTAAAAGAAATTAAAGAAAGCCAATCGATGTACTTTAGCTCAGAGAATTTAAAAACTTTTTAAATATTTGAAATTTATGGTTAATTCTAAGTGTATGGTTACTACAACTTTATCTTTTACTGTTTTTGAGTTACTGGCGCTTAAAAAGTCACATTTTTAACTTATAAAATTAAGTATCCCAATATAAATTCCATGTAATGCAGGTACCTGATACTTCAAAGTCATTTTTTTATTTCTTTGAAAACTATCAATGTATCTTCTTTTGCTTCACTGGCATTTTTTCACACTTTTAATATAGCGGTATTATTTGTGTCTTTTTATCTAACAAAAAAAAACTAGTATCTAAATCCACCAATAGGTAAAAATTTTAATGACTAAACTATTAGGTAATTACTTGTATTACCTTTATTGTGTATTATTCTATTTAATAAAATAATATTAGCCAAAAATCTAAATTGTTAGGTGTCAATAACTCAAAAACAGTTAAAGACAGACATATAGTACCTTTAATGAAAAATATTTGGAATTGAGCAAATACTTTAAAAATATAATTATAAATATAATGTTCCTTTAAAAATGCATAATATAATATAATTCTTTTATTTTTCATGCAATTGTTTTTTAATACCATTTTCAAATTCCCCGTCCTAAAAATACATCGATTGGCTATCTTAAAATAATTTAGAAAAAAATGCAAAGTCAAAAATTATGCAATTTTTTCTCCTTAATGAAATATTTTGTGCAACTAATTGATGATGGCAGGATCTAAAAAAATTAGTCAGCAAAGAACGGCATTTAAAGTTGAAAAGTTGTAGAGAAAATGTGTTTAATTATTTTTTTTTCTATAAAATACAAAATTTTGTATGAATAAGTTTTTATTAAATTTATACTTCTATTTTTAAATCAAATCAAAAGAAAATTAAATAAAAGTATAACATAACAATGATTTGCAATTTGTCAATTATCCTGACTTTTAAATAATATTTATCTTTAATAAATACCATTAAATTTAAACAAAGTATTCGATAAACTCAATTTAATGTTTGGGTTTGCAGTTTGCTAAAATGCATTGTCATACAAACAAATAATGTAACTGTCATGTCTATGTTTTAATTTTTAATGGTATTTTAAACGTTATAGACCAGTGTCAAATTCTTTAAAAAGGTAAAAAGTAAATAAAAATTCTAATAGGATGAAACCCATTGTAAAAGGTAGACAATATAACAAAAATAAAAAAACAAGTTTAAGTGTAAAATACGGTTCTTCTAGATTTTCGGCCAAACTACACTCACTAACCAGAGTAGGGAGAGATAGCGGTTTCACCATCCTCCGTCCTCCGGAGGAGCTTATTATGCTAATATCTCTGACGTCAGAAATTATTAAGGAATCTTGCGCAACGCGTTATTCAGGGCGTGGCCCCTACTATCTGTCAAACCATAAGTGTCATCTGTCAAATGTCAAATGTCACCTGTCACCTGTCATATGTCAAAAATCACGTGACTTAGAAAATGATCGCCATGCGTAGGATTCTTGCGCTATGGTCATAAATTGATTTGCGCAAACGCGAAAATTTTAGGTTGTAACGTTCGGGCGCTATCGGCAAAAATTTCCCTAGCCTTGATGATGAGTCATCAGCGCGCGGTTTAAATTTTTTACGGTAACCCTATAGTAAATCGGTCATTGTAGCCTTATTATTAAACTTAGAATAATGAAACTTGACAAAAGGATAGTCAACGACGTTTCGCCAATGATTTCAAGGTTATCAATCCTAACATGTTAGGCACTGCGCCCTCCCTCCTAAAGCGGGGCGTGTAAGCGCAAGTGTAGAGCTTTATAATAATTTATGGAAGTATTAATGTACTCCTTGCTTTTTTACCCAAATAATATTTTCTGAACATACCCCTCCTACAACCAATCAAAGAGCCGTATTTTTCTTAAGCCGTTATTTTTAACCAATCAGAGAGCCGTATTTTTTCTTAAGCCGCTATTTTTAACCAATCAGAGAGCAGTTTACCCTAATAGATGGTTTCTGAACGTACCCCTTGTAATTTCAAGATCAAACCATACAAAACGTCGACAATAACAAAGATAGCTGCGGTTAGATAATAAACGGTAAAAAACAGTGGTAACTAAATAAAAAGCAGTGTTTGTAGTAAAGCATTTATTATAAAATAAAAAATACATACATGGTTGCCATATTTCTAAATAATTCTTAGAATAATGCCTTATAAAATAAAAAGCAGTGTTTGCAGTAAAGCATTTATTTTTAAATTAAAAAATACATTGTTGCCATATTGCTAAATAATTCTTAGAATAATGTATTATTACGGTTATTTAAACTCTTCTCACAGACCCTGTTAATGGTGAATATTTTACAAGTTTGTCATGAATAATTAAACAGTAAGCATTTGTGTTTGCAGAAAAGTTTTCTTTTGTTTCAATCTCTAACCTTACATCAATAATGCCAGAATTAAGGATTTCATTTTGTCTTGAACAATCAATTACAATTAAGGGTGCATTGTTTTTAAATTTTTTGGGAGTTAAAAGTGGTTCGTTTTCTTTTTCGTAGTAGCTTTCTTGAAATTCTGAGTACATTTCATAGAGAGTAGCTATTATACCTTTTGAAATTTCCAAATTTAACTTATCGTATGGATAAAATTCAGAATTTAAATAAAGCTTTGCATTTGATACATCACAATGATCAAATAAGCTACAATTTTTCTTGTAGTTATCTTTTCGATCTGTTTGAAAACCTAAAATTATCCATCTTGGTCTTTCCACCTGCACAGAAGTTTTAATGGTCCATGTAAGATGTTTTCCAATCGGTATTGAAGAATGTTCTGTGAGTTCCCAGCTTCTAAAACCGATATCCAATTCAGTTCCACTTCCAACAATCTGTAAAAGTTCTAGTCGTTCAGCATCGGATACTGTAATATGTGGTAGCTTCCAAACAATTTTATCAATATTAACTTCTACATTTTCTCCATCGGTAGTATTAATAACGGCATTTTTATCGGAAGAACTTCTTTACAATATCAATTCATGCTTAACATTTATAAGTATCTTTTGAAAATCTTCAGCGAATCCTAGTAATGTCCTTAGTGGGACACAAACATTAAAAGTTCCGTTTGAGCCCATCCCGTCCCAGGTAAAATCATCTTCAATACTCCAACCAGCGTTTCTATATTTAATTAACTTTGGAAAAAGGTAAATGGCAAAGTTGTTGGTAATAAATAGATCTACAAATTTTGTATATTCACTTTCTTTACATACCCTCAAAATTTATGTAAAAAATTTAAATAACCAAGATATTGGTTTCTTATTTCTATTAAAAATATATATATATATATATATATATATATATATATATATATATATATAATAGAGAGAGGTAGTCGTTGCTGACTAGTTGGAATTCAAACTTGTAAATATTGGGGATTGCAGCAAATGAAAGACAGAATACTCTTTAAAGTTTTTCCAAGCTTTCGGAAATGTTTATTTCCATTTTCAAGGATACTGAAATGGATACAAAGTACGATGTAAGGTTATACAAATTTAAGTAAAGAATGTTACGAACTTACATCTTTGTTGAGGTTATTTCACATGATGTTCATAATTAAAAACTAAAACTATTAACATTGCAAGACGTAAGAACAATCTGAAGTCAATAAGAGAAAGCAATCGGATAAATTTATGTTAAGATTTACATAATTAATCAAGATTCGAATTAACAGTTTTATTCACAAACCACCTGTTTAATCTGACATTTGACAAGACAGTTGAAAGACAGTTATTAAAAAGGTTGTCAATACTGACAGATGTCAGTGAGGAACTTTTCTCCTCTCTGGATCGCCATGATTTGTCTCCAAATGTCAACAATTCACATAATATAAATAACGATATAAGAGTAGAACACTCTACAAATCAAGATAACAATACACAACAAACTTCAAACAATTGCTCTTTCAATACCTTACCTTACATTAGAGAAACGTCAAAAAGACTGTCTCATTTATTAAAATTTAACAATAATATAAAAATTGCAAACAAAACAGTCCTTAAAATAGGTTCTTTGCATTCTAAAGTCAAAGATAAAACACCTGTACAATCCTTGTCGGATGTAGTTTACAGTGTCCCCTGCGCAGAATGTGACCTAGTATATATAGGCCAAACATCGAGACCACTATCTGGAAGAATAACTTCCCACAGGAGTGACTGTAGACTGCACCCGGAGAGATGTGCTCTGGCAACTCATGCTAATAATACGTTACATAACATTGATTACGGTGAGACTAAGATTTTGGCAATACAAAAGAATTATAAAAACGCCTTTTTCAAGAAATGGTGCACATTGCGCAAACTCCTAACACAATGAATAAAAGAACAGATATTGAGCATTTGAGCGAAATATATTCAAATCTAATCGATATTGATAAAAATTTCAGAAACCGACACAATGTTTCCTCTCTTTCAAGTCAAGTCTAAATTTCTAAACAAAATGAATTAATCACAATTTTTTCCCATAACTATGTTTTAGTATGCTAAATAGGCACATAACGACGTTCTCTGTTTGTTGGCTGGTAAATTTCAAGAAGAATTTTATGGATTTTTTAAAACTTTCTTTTGCAGCAAATAACAATTACAAAACTCAAATTATAATAATTAATATTGCAATTCTTTTAAATTCTAAACAAAATTTAAAAAAACATAATTTTTATCAAATTTTCAAAATAAATACATACTAAATTAAAATTTAAAAAAACATTTTTTAAAAAATTTTAAATTCTTACTTAATAAAAAAATTTTCCTTTTTTCTTTTTAAACAAAACCTAAATTAAAACAAATCTAAACATAATTGTTTTTTAAAAGAAAATTTAATTTTAATACTTATCGGGACATATTACCGGACATATAAGAAGTTACACGACAAACCGTAACCTCAAACACAACCAGTGCGTTTCCTAACCTTTTTAATAACTGTCTTTCAACTGTCTTGTCAAATGTCAGATTAAACAGGTGGTTTGTGAATAAAACTGTTAATTCGAATCTTGATTAATTATGTAAATCTTAACATAAATTTATCCGATTGCTTTCTCTTATTGACTTCAGATTGTTCTTACGTCTTGCAATGTTAATAGTTTTAGTTTTTAATTATGAACATCATGTGAAATAACCTCAACAAAGATGTAAGTTCGTAACATTCTTTACTTAAATTTGTATAACCTTACATCGTACTTTGTATCCATTTCAGTATCCTTGAAAATGGAAATAAACATTTCCGAAAGCTTGGAAAAACTTTAAAGAGTATTCTGTCTTTCATTTGCTGCAATCCCCAATATTTACAAGTTTGAAGTATATATATATATATATATATATATATATATATATATATATATATATATATATATATATATATATATATATATATATATATATATAGATATATATACATATATTTTACCAAAGTTTAGTAAAACCGTCTCTTTGCCATTTCCAAATATACTGTATTTTTTTTTTTTTTTTGGTTCAAATTATTTATTTTTTTTACATTATATTGACTTAATATCAAATAGGCATTTTTAAAGATGTCGGTGGTCTTACTGTTTGTTAATTTTTTTTCTAATAGTGTAAAAAAATATACATTACAATGGTAAATGTTATCAGAAAGTGCATAAACACTTAGCTTTGTTTTTCAATTGATTATTAGACCAAGCGTCCATAATTTTTGAAAGCTAAAGGTATAATTTCTTATTAGCGATGTAGCTATGCAGCAACAATAGGTACCTATATAAAATAATAACGTTTACATCTCGTCCAATAATTTTTTATAAACAAGTCTAAAAAAGTTGTGTTTTTGAAACTTTTTTCATTAACTCATAGACACAGACCAGTAGACCTCAGATTAGGACCAAGATAACCCATACACTGAAGTCGCACGGCCTATTGGCATGACACCCTGTATTTTTACGTCAGCCAGGCGGAACTTATAGCTTACCGGGAGTTTCGAACCACGGTTCCGTACACGACAACTTAAGACCACGTCCATATCCAGAGGGACATCCTCCGACCCTTTCAACTGGGTAGGGTCCACATGTCTACGGTTGCGTAGAACATGGTAAAGTGTGTTTCAGTGCAGATGTCCTTGCTGGCCTTCAGCGTTCATACAAGATTTGTTCCAACAGCAGTTGAAAACCGTTTGCAAACTGCCAGGGTATGCGCACGAGAGAAAATTTGAGAAATTTTATCTCTGCGCATAAACCTGACGGTTTGCAAACGGTTTCTCGCTGATGCTGTAGTAACAAATCTATATGTTTCACTTGTTTGTCTGTTGTTGGGCTAACCTCTAAATGTTTGATTAAACGGGCCAGAATTTGAACCCAGCCACGTCGGTTGTGCAGCGTTTTAACTCGACGAACAAATTATGACTAGGCCTTCTATTGCAAATGTTTGTAGAATATTGTATAAACGTATTTAATAATGTTACATACATGTTATTTTAATACTATTGTAAGGTTGTCTTGAAAAACAATAAATAAAATTTTGGCAATGTTTTTTGTTAGTAGGATAATAACCTTGTTTAAAAATTTCTTTTTTTTAAGTAAAACAAAAATGTGTAATGCCTTAATTCCTATGGTTTAAAAGTTTAAATTTGTGTTTTGCTCATAGTATAAATACATGTTTTACTATTGTAATATCATCGTCCATTAATATAAAATAAAAATTATAGGTAAATAATTCAAAAGAATAGGAAAACCAAAACCTCAAGTCACGGAACAAATACAAATTATTTGTTTTTACAAATCGTTACGTGCATAAATAATAATTTGCCTTAATTATTTCAGTTTGCAATAATTTAATTATCATACAAACAACAACAATTTAAATTCTAAACACAAATCTGTCATGTTGTTCTGAACAATACTCATTTTGGTATTATAAATTATTGTCCAATAAAATCCCTAAAAAAAAATGTATATTTTGTCGATATAAAATATACAGGGTTATTTTTAAATTAATATATTTCTCTTAACACAGTATAGAATGGAAGGAAATACCATTTTTCAAATAAAATTATGTTTGAAAATGCTTTGTTTCCGAAACACAGGGTGTTAAAGTTTTAAAAAATGTCTTTTTATCATAGTTTTCTACCAATCCAGATTTGACTTTAAAATTTGATTTTCTTTTAACCATTACATTACATCTTTTGCCGTTAAAAATCATTTTTTTAGAAAAAATGATAATTTCTGCTTTTTTCTCGAATTAATAAATTTTTTAAAAATTCATTTACCTTGGTGTTAATTTGGTCTCTTAATGTTTTTTAGTACGACAAACAGTTTTTGTGTAAAAAAATAAAAGCCATTTTGATGCACGGCAAAATCGCCAAAAATCTGATATTGTGTTTTGTATGTAAAATTTGTTTTTGCCCAATTTGTACTAAGAAAAGGTCAAAAACCTACACTACTAAAATTTAAACCAGAAAATGATCAGTATTTATAATATTTAATAAAACTCAAAAGCAATTTATTTATTATTATTTATTATTTTTTAAACGAAAAGCTGTTTGTCATACATAGAAAAAAATAACAAGAAACCAAATTAACTTTAAAGTAAATAATTATATTAATGATAATATTAATTTAAAGCAAAAGCATTGACGTACTATTTTTTCCTTCGGAAAAATCAATGCAAATCTTGTTTGAACGCCACTGGTAATATTTATTCAACTTTTACAGAAAAAATGGAAAGTAATGGTTAAAAAAGTGTACTAAATTTTGTGAACATATCTAAAGTGGTGGAAAAGCTATAATAAAAAGATTTTTTTCTTAAAACTTTAACTCCCTGTATTTCGGAAACGAAGCATTTTCGAACATAATGCTATTGATTTTTTTTATTCTATTCTGTATTAAGAAGAATATATTAACCTAAAAATTACCCTGTAAATTTTTTTATAAAATAAAGTATTATTAACCCTTAAATTCGTAAGTGGGCGCGTGGGGATCAAATTGACCTCCACGGTAAACATCCAGTAATCACTTTTTCTTTATTTTTTTTTACCTGCTAAATTTTATTTTTAGTTGTGAGCATTTCCTTTCAATGTATAAATAATTAAATGCAAACGTTGCCTAAAAAAATTTACTTGTATTAAAACATTTAAATGTAATTTTAATTGAAGTCACTGTGATTATATTTTTTTAAAAGCTGATTATAGGACGGCAATACCAAAAATGCAAAAACTGAGGTTTATTAATAATTAGTACACTTCACACTATGCCTCACTTAACGTAAATTAAATAAAATAAATTATATGAGCCCCAAAATGGTTATTCTAGCTAGACCCTTATTATCATAATTTCTAATTGAAAAAATCTAAAAGGTATTTCAGAAATGACAACGCTGGGGGTCAATTTGACCCCGCGCGCCTACTTATAGGTTAAAATAATGTACTATTATTAAAAATAATTTAGGCATACTTAGCTATTTCCAAAATTCTGGTAATTATTTATGTATCTATTTTTTAACATTTACCAGAAAATGGTTTATTAATTTACTAAAGGACAAAAATTGAAACTTACAATGATTTAAAGGTAAATTGCCATCTGTCGTTAAAACACATTAAATAATTTTATAATTGAGAAGTGTATATTCGAAAAGGCACATGTCCTGTATCCAATTTTTAAAATAAAAAACACTCAAAAACGTTTGACCTTCAAATTATTGTAACTAAATTTTTAAATGTGTTAAATCAAAACTCCCTTTGGACCAAAATATATATGTTTTAATAATTTTTTTACTTATAAGTATTTATTAAAATAATAAAAAAAAAACATTATGAACATGTTCAATATTGTCCAATTTTTGGTTAGGCTTTGACCTAAAGTGGTAAGAAAGTTATGATTAAAAAAACATTTTTTAAACTTTACCTTTATCTTCGGAACGGAACATTTTTGGACATAACTTTAATCGACACATTTTTTAACTTTCTTGCATTCTATACAATCTTAAAAGTAAAGTGTTAACTTAAAAATTACCCTGTATAGCTTTGTTGTATTTATAAAATAATTATTATCTAGATATCAAAATTTAAATACCTAAATAAGAGAACATTAACAAGTAACCTTCTGTTCTTTTAATATAAACTGGTTATAGGTACACTACAAGGTGTCCCATCGGAAACTGCCGCGATTGATTTCTCGAAAAGTACGCTTTACTAAAACTAAAAACTTAAAACTAAAATATTTTGACAGCTCTACCACTTCTGGTTATACCGGAAGTTAATGTCAACTTCCCAATTTTATATGGAATACTTTATTTATTATTTATTTTTGAGATTCTGCGTAAAATTTTAACCGTTTTGACTTTAATTTTATTACAAAATTACGTTTGCAAGCCATTACATAACCATCAATTTCTTCTAAACAAAAGCCTTTAATATGATTTGGGCTTGGGTTCCTTGTAAAAAAACTTCTTGAGTAGACCGTATCGATATTTTGATAACTAATAGATACAGAGTGGTTAAAAATAATTGTTAAGAGTTATAAAGACAAAAACCTTAAATGTTAATATTTCAGTTAAAAACCTTTATCTTTTATTACCATATCCTATAAGGCCTTAAAAAACCGCACTTAAAAGCGTTGTTTGAATAGATAAATAATAAATTCTTAATATTTTAAAAACTATAAACCTTTAGAATAGACATCCCAATACAAACTTCTCCTTATTTTTATTGCCTAATAGGATAGGCTAAAAAAGATAGGGGTTTTTATATTTAAAAAAATGACCTTTACGGTTTAATTTATAATAATTTTTAACGATTATTTTTGGCAACTCTGTATTTAATTGTAAAACTATCAATACACTGGCTAAAGTAATTCTTTCTCTACGAGGAACCTAACTCATATTAAAGGCTTTTGTTTAAAAGCAATTGATGATTATGTAATTGCTTAAAAACGTTATTTTTGACATAAAATTTAAAATAACTCAAAAACGGTTGGACTTAGGTTTAGAAAATTATACATAAATTATATTTAGAATTTTAAAAATTCTAAAAAATTAATAATAAACAGTATGTCCGCGGATGCGGTTAACGAGAGGACAAATGGACCAAAAATTGAAAGATACGAAAAAAAGTCATTCTTGATAAAAAAAAGTCTGCTTGTTGAAAAATATGATCCACGATGAGAAAATATATTTTTATCATACAGGATGTCTCAAAAATGTAAAAACATAAAATCAAACAAAAGCAAACAGTCATTTTTAGGCGTTTTAACGTGAAATGATAAATAAAAACTTGCTCTAAATTTACTTCTAATTCTGATTCCGAACTTACTAAAGAAAATTTTAATTTACGAAAAATTAAAAAAGTACGCATTTTACTACCTTCATATTATAACTTTTAAACCTGTACATTATTACCTGTTAGTGTCAGTGTCAAAAAATACTTTCCAAAATGCTGACCGTAGAACAAAGAGTTTTTATAGTGCAATGCTATGGAAGTGGTCAGTGCTCTTATAGCTATGTAGTGGAGGAATTTCAAAGCAAATTTCCTGAAGTAAACGTTTCGAAAGTTGGTGTTCACAAACTGGTGAAAAAATTTCAAAGAACAGGATCAGTTATGGACATTAAAAAACAAAAAAAGCAATATAATGAAGACGATGCCTCTACAGTTTTGATATTGCAATCCGTAAATGAAAATCCATTGCTTTCATTGAGAAACAGAGCTAAGCATTTAGAGGTGGTACAAAAAACTACTATTCAAACAGTTTTAAAAGAAAATAAAATTTACCCTTACAAGCCTCATTTCAATCAAACCTTGGACGCTGGAGATGAAGCTAAAAGACTAGATTTTTCATTATGGGTTGGAAATAAGATCTTAAATATCAATAGAAACTTTCACAAGTGTATAATGTTTTCTGACGAATCAACATTTTCAACCAACGGTACTGTTGCTTCTCAGCATGTCAGATATTGGAGTAAAGAGAGTCCTGAATTTAGAATTTCCTCAAGACGTAAATACTTTAAAAAAATTAAAGTGTGGTGTGCCATTTCATACTATGGTATCATTGGACCTTATTTTTTCGAAGGTACTTGTAACAGAGCGAGCTATTTGCAACTACTAGATACATTTTTTTGCGATAATCTTGAAGAGCTGCCCCTGGAATATCGCAACACAATGTATTTTCAACACGATGGGTGCCCTGCACATTTCGCTGGAGAGGTCAGAGAATGGCTAAACAGAAAATTCGGTGTAAGATGGATAGGAAGAAATGGACCAGTTTGATGGCCCCCAAGAAGGCGCGATCTGACATTAGCCGATTCTTTTCTTTGGGGCCGTCTAAAGCAGCTTACTTATGCACAACCTCTAGTAAATAATGTTGAAATTTTAAAACTAAGAATTAGGCGAGCAGTGGAATCATTACCAATTGAAGAGATTCAAGCCAGTTTTGATCATATTAGGAAACAGTTGGAAAAATGTGTTGAATATGGGGAAGGGGTTTTGAACTATGACTATTGTGTATTATGTTTCGTCTACCACAAATTTATTTTAATTAGTTTTTAGTAATGAAAAGGTAATAAATAAGTAAAAGTAGTAAAACGTGTACTTGCAAAAATATTTTCTTTTTTTATTTTTCATAAATTTAAATTTTCTTCAGTAAGTTTGGAATCAGGAATAGAAGTAAATTTGGAGCAAGTTTTGGTTCTGGTTAGTTTTTTTTTCACGTTAAAATGCCTAAAAATTACTGTTTGCTTTTGTGTTTTTGCATTTTTGAGACGCCCTGTATGATAAAAATCTATTTTCTCATCGTGGAGCATATTTTTTCAACAAGCAGACTTTTTTATCAGGAATGACTTTTTTCGTATCTTTCAATTTTTGGTCCATTTGTCCTCTCGTTAACCGCATCCGCGGACATACTGTATAGGCTGTTCTATAAGTTTTATGTCCCCCACTGATTTTATAAAGTTACCAAATTTTTACTATTTTCCAAAGCCTACTTTTCGAAAATCGATCGCAGTCCCCGGTGGGACACCCTGTATAAAAATTATTATTGAACCTTTTAGATTTTAATGAATACGGAAAATATTTTTTCAAGGAGTAAAGTTATTAAAAAATGTTAGGGGACCTTTTTTGTAGCGCATCAAATTTGTCTTTAAAAATTTGTATTGGATTTATTTAAATATTAATATTTGTAGCAGTAAAAATCTAACCTAACGAAATAAAATTAACAAATAGCTTGGTATTCAAAGCCCGATTAGATGGAAACGAGTGATTTAACAATTTACGGAGAAAGCTTTTTGTAGGGAATTAAATTTTCTTTAATAATTTGTATTGGTAATTTTTTTTTAATGCAACTTGCGAGCTTTGCATTAAAAAAGATTGTTGTCTAACCTGTTAGTCGCAACGATGCACCTCTTAATGTTATTATTAAGGGCTTAAACCTTTACGATATTTTTTCCTAGTTGGCTTAAAAATGTTTAAAATATATTTTTGAAACAATATATCGATTTTTTGGCCCTGTCTTAAAATAAGACATGTTAAAAATATGTTTTATTACTTATTTGGCTTTACCACTCATAATATAAAATAAAATTTGCGACCCTAATGTAATATACAATCTTTATTTTAGTAAAATTATTTTGCTTTAAAAAATAAATTAAAAACGATGATACTAGCGATATGAAATAACCAAACAAAATAATTTTTGTTTACTTACACAAAAACCGTAATTTGATTAAAAAAGGCAGGAAATTAAATTTGTTTCAAACTAAGCAAAAATATAAAGAAATGGTTTTATATAAGGAAAATAAGGTGGCGTACCACTTTTTTCTTTATTTATTTATAGTAAATCCCTCCCAGACAACACCGTAAAAAAATATCATTTTGTGTACATTAAAAAATGCCCTTTTATGCATAAGGAACTACTTTTTTATAAATTATATATATTTGTTATAAAAGTTTTTTAAATATTTTTAAAGAAAAAAGAAACACTATTTAAATTTTATCGGTTGTGGTGTCCTAATTTTTCATCCGAATCCTTTTATATCTTATTAGTTATACAGGATACGACAAAAAGACATACTTTTTAAACGAGACGAACTGTGTATGCAATTACCATTAAAAAAATAAATAAAAGGGTTTACAAAAATACCATGTCTATCTTTAATGGTTTTGAAAATATGGTCAAAACAAAATTTAATAGGCTTTTGTTGTGTGAATTTTACCTAAGTACTATTACACCTAGTTAAAATATACGCCTATTTTTTAGATTTAAAATGCAACATTTAAAAACTAATAAAAATAATATACTTACTGCAGTACTTTTAAAGGTCTTTGAAATATATTTTTATTGGTCTTGGAGTATACAGGTACTCCTTATTATTATACTTTTCGTTGTGGTCTGTGTAAATGAAGAAATATAAAAAAATGTGATTACTAATATAAAAATTTAAAAATTAACCCAATAAACTTAACTTACAAAGTTAAGGGGAAGAGGTCTAAATTAATAACCTTACCCCAGTTAATTTTCAGTGTAATGTTTTTTAATATAAAAGTAGCTCTGCAATAGTAGTCAAGTTTTTATCGCTTTTTTAAAAAACTGACATACACGGTACAAAAAGAAATGTCGGGCTGATAACTTTTTGCAGCTTCTTATAAATATTTTGACGCAACAGTACACATTTTTATGTGTTAATTTTTAATTAGTAGGGCCATTAAAATTTTGGTATTTATGTTACTAACTTTTTAACATAACAATTTAAGCAGATATTAAATATTATTTTGAACTAAGACTCAGTACAGTAAACGAGACAAAAACTTAGGAGTACTTCACGAAACTAAGTATTCTTAATCAACAGTCCAAATCCTTTTACAGAAATGAAAAAGTTTACAACTTCCCTCTTCCGGTTATTTTTGTTACACTGCACTGATAACCAAATAGTTCAAAACCGGTCCGAGGTTGGTGATCTTAATGAGCTCTAAAGGAAAAATTTGTGTCTAGTGTGAGTGCATCGCCACATAGGATAGTGTTCGACAGATGCAACCTTGCAGTGCAAGGAAATAACAAGCAGTAAGGAGTTTTAAATTTTTTAATTTGTAAAATAATTAAGGAGTATTCCTTAATAAGGGACATGTCCACATTTTAAATCTTTTATAATTTTAATTACTTTACAAATTAAGATACTACAAATTTACGGGTGTCTCGAGTTTGCTATACAGTAGTGAAATAATAACAAATTTATAAATTTGGGATTATTGAGTTGCTAGACAGTGCAAAAGAATGCATCATACCATTTTCGCTAACGGTCGCCTAAGGATACCTGGCTACCTCCAGAGTATATATATATATAATAAAACAAGTCTCTGTCATCGTTTATCGGAACAACAAACATAAAAAAAAACAAAACATCGAACACTTATGGTAGAAGTACAAAATCAAATTCAATCTGAAAAAATTAGACTTTTAAGCAAAATTCATGACATTAAAGCTTCAGTCAAAGTACACAAATCTCTAAATACCGTAAAGGGAGTTATAACCTGCAAAGACCTGTCAAATTGCGAACCAGATAAAATATTAGAAAACTTAAACCTCAAGGCGTGATAGAAGTCAAAAGATTTAGAGTAAAAACAGATAGAATTATTAAACCATCACCAACGCTCTAACTTACGTTTAAAAGTCATAAAATACCCGACAGAATTAAAGCTGGCTACTGAAACATTTAAGTACGAAAATACATTTCCAACCCATTAAGGTGTTTTAAATACCAGAGATTTGACACACATCAAATAAATTTGAGGCACATATGAGGCACTTTGCCTTAGATGTGGCAAAACCCTCCACGCACTGCCATCCTCGTAGAATATAAGGAACGAAGAGCAAAAGCAAGACAGATCATTAGAATTTCCAAGATAAATTCTTGGAATAACTTCATGGCCAGTTAAACTCCCAACACACCTACAAGAAAAATATGGAACCGAATAAACAGACTAAAATCAAATCCAAATCAAAAATCCATGTCGCATTAATAAATAACCAATGGATTGACCAACCTAAAATAATATCTGAAAAGTTCGCAGACCACTTTCGATCACAATTTAATAATACTTAAGATTGACACCTCTCAGATATAACCCAAACCACAAACCCGAAGGAAATGTCATGCAACCTTCCAAGCAAATTAGAATTTGCTTTACAGAAGAACAATAACAGCTCTCCAGGAGTAGATGAAATAAGGGTCTCTTTTATTAAAATCTTACCGGAATGTGGAATATCTCAACTACTAGATATTTATAATATCATATGGAAAAAGGAACAATTACGTTGGTATGGAAAGGATATATTAATTTCAATTTATAAAGAAGGAAAAACAAAATTTCTGATTGAAAACTATTGACCAATAACCTTAACCAGTAACCTATGTAAACTATTTGAGAGAATAGTAAACATTCGTCTCACCCATAGATAACCTACATTTAGATCCGCAGTGGCAAAAAGCATTTTTCGGATTTTTACGCCGTCGCGCAGTAAACAAATGCATGGGTTGACGAACATACGCACTTAAAAGTCGTGGCAAAATAGAAACACCGGCACCCCGTACCCTTCGTCCGCGGTCTGACCGTGACGCTCATTTGCTACCGTACTTCGAACAGAAAACCAGGACGCCGTCAACAAATGCTTTCCGATAATACGGATAGTTTGTTTGACGCCGGGTGCGTTTACCCTCAACTGGCTTGCGCACAAACCGGTTTTTTCGCCCATGAAATTTAACTTTTGTTTCGCACAGGTTATAACATTCGCAATCCATCGAGATTAGTGGTCTCACCTTGTACCTTCAAAAAACAACCGTATATTAAGGAAACAAATGGGCTTTTTTAACGATAGATTAACTACCGATCATTTTGTAGATTTTGAAATAGAGTAATAAAAATGTTTTTAAAGAAACGAACATACCTCGGCTATATTTCTGGATCTTAACAAAGCATTTGATACTATTAAACAAACTACAATACTAAACAATCTTAAAGAGTGGAAAATATCCGGCCATATGTATAACTACATTTTAAACTTCTTAAACAATAGACAATTTAAAGTCAGAATCAATGGCTACTTTTCAAAATAAATGGTAAAACCAGAACAATGAATTTCACAGGGATTGTCAATAGGCCCTACACCCTTTATTATTGCAATAAACAACATCAAACCAGATGTCTTTCCTCAGGTGAGTATAAGATTGTTGGCAGACGACATCCTGATATACCACAAGGCAACAGATTACAAATCCAGCAAAAAAATCCTCCAAAATACCATCAATAAACTTGCTACCTGGATGCAAACAAATGGCCTTTCTTTTTCCCCAACTAAATCAGTTGGGTCATGTCTGGGGAAGACATGGATGCTTAAAACTACTAAACATTAACATCGAATCAAAAAACATTTGAAACAAGAAATCACATAAATTCCCAGGACTAACTTTCGATACCTTACTTAGATTGTCCTCACACATTGAGTACTTTAAAAATAAATATTTAAAGGACATAAACCTTTTAAAATATTAACAGGATTAAAATGGGGTTTAAGTATAATCTACACATTAGCGTCAAAAACTAATCTGAAAATGCTAAATGCCACTTAGTATTCATTACTAAAACTGATACGTGGAGCCTTTAGAACTAGCCCTGTTAAAAGTATTTACTGTGAAGCCGAATGTCAATCTTGCTACTAGAGAAAAAAAAATCTATTATTGAAATACTCAGATAGCCTCAGAATCAGACCTCATATTTTACATTATAATTTATTCTTTAATTCCCCTTCCCCCAACAATAAATAATACCAGAAACTCTTCTCAAAAAACTGTTGCAAATAACTACAACCTAAAAGAAATACTATCTAGAAATTATAGCATTTCCTCCAGTGTATAAAGTACCACAAAAGTTATTTTCCCTTTGAAACACCCTACTAAAAAGAAAAGAAAAACACATGTTTGCGTTTCCTAGAGATACATATATCCCCTCTATCATCAAAAACATTTTTAAAAACTGCCTTAATTCAAAATATAAATATTACATTATTTTATTTACACAGATGCCACAGTGTGTAATTTTGGCAATCTGACTGGAATTATTTCGTTACATAAAATTAAAACGAATTTTTTAAGTTTGGTGAACGCAATCTTACCCTAAAACACAAAAAGAGTACACTGATATAAAAACAAAAATTAAAAAAATTCTTTATTAAATAAAATTTAAACAGTAAACTTTAAATCTTTTTCCCGTCTTCACTTGCTTACAGCAGTTTTCGAAATTTGCATTTTACTTACCTTTTATAAGTAACTTCCACTATTATTTTGAGCAAACAAATAAGTATTTTTTATTAAGTATACTATTTTTTATATTAACTGCATTTTTTAGATTTAATAAAGTTCAAAAAATCAATTATTTCCTGCTAGATTGTTAAAATTTCACACTGTAAGACGGTTCTGACAATAACAACAGTTTGGAACAGCTTTTTGGACCCCAGACCATCAGAGCTCTTATCATCTGCATTATACAACGGGAGTATTACCCATACGAAATTTTTGCTATCATAAAAGCCCTAGCCCTTATCCTACTAATATTTCACACTAATTGGTTAATTGGGACTGACTCCTTGAACTCCATAATATCGATAAAATACATTACCCGTTGATAATGAAAATAAAATACAAACTAGAAAGAATTCGCATTAAAAAAAAAAAGAGTTATATTTCTTTGGACACCGGGACATGTAGGCATAGAAGGAAATAAACAGGCAGACCTACTGGCCAAAACTGAATGTAACACAAAGATGAACAAAAATAATATATTATACAAAAAATACCTTCAAAACCTCTCAAAAACATCTCAAAAAACATACACAATTTGAATGGGACTTAGTAGAAAGCAACAATAAACTACAAAATGTAAAATCACTATACTTTGAGCAAAATAACATAGCTCATTTAACCAGAAAAACATCTTGCATCATGGCCAGACTACGAATCGGACACACCAATCTAACTCATAAATACCTATATAGAGAGAAACGACCCAGCTTGATGCGAAGTATGCGACTATGCATTCAACACATTTTCGGAAATTGTAATTAATTTAAAAATTAACTACAAAACATGAACATAGTAGAAAACATCAAAGTAAAGTTATCATATAAAAACTCGCTTAAAATTGTGGAATTCTTAAAAAAACTAACTAGTAGACAAAGTAAAGGAAACATACAGAATAAGGGAATAAATAAAACAAAAAAATAGAAAGCTCACAAACAAAGATAGAAAAACTTACCAACTGACACATAAATAATCAAAACCAGTAACATAAATAAACCCAGCAAAAATTAAAGACACTAAAAATTTCCAAGGATTGACGTGTCTTTAATTATTTAATCTCTCTCTTTAAGAATGCGTATGTCTAGCAACTCGAGTATACCGGAATTTACAATGGATTTTTTTATAGGTTAAGAAGTGTTAGGTGGATGTAATTAATTATGTTCTTTGTAGGTATTAGAAAATATTTTTCTGATTTTAGTGATCATATTTCGAAAACGTATTAAGATAGATATAATAAATGTAGTATTTTTTAAAGCTTAAAAAAAACATTTTTAATGGTACTGTAATATATGGATAATTCTATAAAAAAATCATACTTTTTTGTTGTAACCTGTATATCTTAAGAGACAACAAAATTCCGATTACTGATTAAATAACTATAGAAGTAACCCAACAAATAATTGTTTATATTTATTTTGTACAATGAAAAAATTAAAAGTTAAGGGGTGTAAATATACCTGGTACGTGTGGCGATGGTATGCGCAAAAATATCAAAAAATGTATATTTCCCTTTTACATGTACCCTTTACTTCTTTAATGAATTCTTATGTTTAAAACATCGTCTAGGCAATTTAATTCTTTCACTCTACTAACTAAATATTAAAGGGTCGCATAAATGGAGATAATCCTCTAGCTTAAAGCCAAATTTAAGCACTAAATACATATTTAAGTGTTTTATGCAAATTTTGTGGTGATATGAATAGAAACAGGCCCCAAGTAGCTTAAAACTTTTATATAGCTTTGCTATACTGAAAGTTTTAATTTGAAATCTAGGGAGTTTATTTATAATAAGGCTTTTAATAGGCCTCTTTATATTTTAAAAATATTTAATAAAACTCTGAGTTTAAAAAAATTGTTTGCATAAAATACGAGTAGACAACGTTGTGGTGCTTAGTAATAATAAAATAAGTTTTGCTGTGTTTAATACTTTATATGCACCCATAAATAAACCAAAGCTAGTTTTATACTTATCTGTTTTATATTTAAAGATGTTGCAAAGGTGTAAACCCTCAGTACTTACTTATCGTGAGTGTTTTAGATGAAAAAAAAGTAGTTTATTTATAGGAAACCAAGATATTTTATTTAATATGTATAGATCTTGACTTCCTGATTAAATGGCGCAATGTCCAATAGCCTCTAGTTTTAAAGTTATAGAGCCCCAAAGTTTTATATTTGGTAAGATAGGATTACAAGTACCTCCTATAATTTTAATTTATTTTTTATCTTACTTTAGCCTTTTTAAAACATTTTTTTATGCCTACCTATAGGTTATATTGTTGAATAGTAAAATATGTAAAGCAATCCTTATAGAATATTTCTTATGACAGTGACGTGGAAACATATAAAATTTTTAATAAGTTGCCTTAAATGCACAAACTCAAAATAATATATTTTTGATGATAAAAAAAATAAGCGGTTAGATTTTAATATTTTTAAAATAAGAGTGTGCAGACTAAGTCAAAAAATAGAAACATATTTTACTGTTAAAAGTACCCATTCTTTTCAATAGCAAAACCAGCAGAGAAAACATTAATTTAAAAATAATCTTTGTTTTAGCAAACTAAATAATTTTTTATGCATTTCCCTCAGCAATAAAAACTTTAAAGCCATTTACCTCAAAACATGATTTTTTAAGTTGTGCCGTTGTTGAAGCTTATGAGCGATTGGTTTGACAAGATTTCATGAGTGGAAGAAAAAGTAAAAGGTCAGTCTGTCTTCTGTCTTTATTTACTAGCTCTATTTAAAAGACATGGGTGTTTTGGTTTGTTCAAAAGTAAGTTTTGATGTAAACTAATTTTTTTGCCATGTCTGTGCAGGCCGTAATACTTGGTCGATATTTGATTACTTGGTGCTTTAATTAATTGTTCTTATGTTAATGGGTATTGGTAAATCCTTTTTATATACATTTTTTTATAATGTATTTTAATTAAATATTATATTTATTTATTTATTTATAGAAAAATTTAAAAAAAATAAATTGCTTCTCTTTTGCCGTCTTTAATAGATTTGCAAAAAAATTAATTATCTATGGCAGGTACTGTACTTAAACCTAAGCTTATTGCATTTTGCTTTCTTATAAAATAAAGTTAGTTAGCTTATAATTTAATTTTGGGTTTTTTTTAAAACGGGTTTTCAAAGCTCCGATTTCAGATAAACTCACCCAGACATAATACGTTTTTATTTTCAAGTGGATTGAGTCTCGTTGAATTCGACGGGTTCTAGACAGTTATTAATGATTTAAATTAAACTCCTCTATCAAATGTTTTTTAAACTCTCCTAGTGCACTATGACATTTGCTTGCCACATTTGCTTAATGTTATTGCCATTTTATTAGATAGATTTTATTTATTGTATATAAAATAAAAAAATAATAATAAAAAAACGCCATAACAAAATTACGAAATAAAACGCATCAAGTCAGCCGGTGAGGCAAATCACCTTGGCAGCGGCATTAATAACCTATAAAATTAATTGTGTTATGTCAAGCGGTCATCTTCCAATGATATTATATTAAATACGCAACTTACAACGTGCCACATAAAGTAAATAGGGCCATACATTCACCACATAAAACCCTTAAGACTACAGTAAAAATTACCGGAACCTGTAATATGATTGGTTTTAAACACCAAAGACGGTTAGACCTTTTTTTATTCTTAAATAAGCGAATTAAGAAAAAGATTTAACAAACCAGAACTAACCATGACTCCCCTCATGTGATAGTTTTGCATGACCTTCTTTAGCGGTTCAAACCAATCAAATTATACGTGCTTGTGCTTTTTACTGTAATCTGTCTAAAACCCGTCAAATTCGATGGGGTTCAATCTAGTTTAAGTTGATATTGTTATATCGACATATCGAGAAGTTAAATATCGGTATTTGAGTTCCGATGTAACGATATTTAAAAATAATCGTCGTTGTCATTCCTATCGATACTGCCTTTGACGTAATATTCCCCGAGGTATAGGCAACACACTTTACATTTTTTTTGTTTTTAAAGAAAAGAAGAAAATAAAACATTAAAAAAGGAGTGATACGACCTCTTAGTAACCAAAGGATTATTAAAAAAAAAACATTTAAATTGGTACAGCAGAAGTCTCTATTGAAGTGTATTATGCCTTTGCGTTTTAAATATATAAATACCTTACACCCCTGAGGTCAACTTTACTCCATTATTTCATTTTTTAAATAAAATTAAAAGTAAATTTAGTTTTAACACCAACTTGCCGTATACAAATTAGCGTGGATGCCAATAATGTGGGCTACCGTGTTGAATTCCAAAGCAAGATTAGATAGATTACAGAATAAACAATGCCCATTGTGTACAAGTTCCGGCAGTGCAAACGTAATTCAAAACAAAAATGGACTCACAAATAAGTTATTTATTTATTTACCAACTAAATAAACCGGTCAACAAATGATCTGGTTAACTGATGTTTAAATTTTTCTTGTCCCTAAAAGAAAAATCTCAGTTCGGACGGAAATCTTAGTATTTTCAATACGTTTTCTTACCCGGAAATGCATTATTTCCATGGATAGATGGCGTTGCTGGGCAATGTACAGGGTTGTCCAACGAAGGGTAAACACCCTCGTAATTTCTTTATTTTAAAAGATATTGAAAAACGGTTTATACAAAAGTTGTAGGAATTTTAGAGGAGAATGTGAGCAGTTTGCCATGAAAACAATTAAACATCTAATAAAAAATTTATACGAAAAAAATATGGTTATCTTTTTTATTTTAAATGGAACACCCGGTATATTATGTGATTTTTGGATTCTCTAGAAAATTCTAAACCTTTTTCATATAGGGTGTTACCTGTCTAAAGTTAAAAGTTTCGGAGCAATGGACAATTGAAAATCAGTAAAATGTGACATTTTTGCATTTCAGCCTATTTAATAGAATAAGCTATAAGACATTTTACTGATTTTCAATTGTCCATTGCTCCGAAACTTTTAACTTTAGACATGTAACACCCTATATGAAAAAGGTTTAGAATTTTCTAGAGAATTCAAAAATCACATAATATACCGAGTGTTCCATTTAAAATAAGGAAGATAACCATATTTTTTCGTATAAATTTTTATTGAATGTTCAATTGTTTTCATGGCAAACTGCTCATATTCTCCTCTAAAATTCCTACAACTTTGTATAAACCGTTTTTCAATATCTTTAAAATAAAGAAATTACGAGGGTGTTTACCCTTCGTTGGACAACCTGTACTTTCCTGTTTATGGCTGGAATTTTTTTCCGGACGCTCAATCTTTTCAATGCTTTTATTTTTACTTATGACTTGTCACTCAATCCACAATACATGACCTATGCTAACGTAGTAACGTAGTATACCGAGATTAAATAATTGAAATGTTTATATCCACTTTTGAATGGTTCTACTGCAATGTGATTTAAAGTTTAACAGGAAAAAATGGTTTTAAAATATTGCTACAACTTCTACAAGTCAGTGAGTTAAGACAAAACCAAATTACTTAAAAAGAACATTATTCCTTTAAGAAACAATATAGCAGTGATAGGTCTTTATTTAATTTTTTTTTTTTTTTTTTTTTTTTTGAAAGCTAAGATCAAGAATTAACCTAATATGTTTAATAACAGAGCTAAAACGATAATGTTTTTTGTAATAATAAATAATTTAAACATTATAGCCAGCACAATCCATTTATTTTATGTTTTATTTGTTTTCTAGGAGATTACGTTTAAACAAAATATTATTTTGTTTTAACTTAAGTTTATAAAACATTAAAAAAAACTTTTATATACTATAAAGAACTATTCTGACCTTGCATAATATAATAAAAGTTAGGATAACTTTAAAATAAATAAAATAATGAAATATTTAATATAAAGTTACTTAAAATACAAAGAAGATTTTAAACTCTAAACAAAGGTTCATTAGCTCTAGTTAAAATTATTTTAATCCAATAAAATAAAATTTGAACAAGATGCCGAGACGGGAACTGGGCTAATGGTTGCGTCTCAAAAATGTGGTAAATAGTTTACCATAAACGTGGTTAACAGTTTTAATAAAAAACTTACCGATAAATTTGCTAAAAATCTAAAAACAAAAATTTAAAAATTTCGACAGTTTAGAGTTTGACGTTACTTTTGAAAAAAATTAAGTTGTACAAGCTACACCTATTAGGTGTATTGTAAAACCATTCAAAATGTAGAATATAAACATAAAATACTATATTATATGGCTAAACATTTTTTACTATTTTTTTGCCTGGTTAAGATACCTAGTAGTGTATCTTTAACCAACAAATATTTTTTTATAACCGAAGTAGGTGATTTACATGTTAGGATGGAAGATCATAATATTATTTTAAGCAAATTATGGGATTTAAATCCCTTATCATTTCTAGAAAGTGCAACCTGTTACATACAAATGGCGAAGTTTGCATGTTTTAATGGATTTTAAATGGGGAAGTCAATTTTTTTAGGCTAGTATGCAAAAGACAGCAATGTAGAATATACCCATAAATGTGTATAACTTTTTAGAATTAAAAATTTAAAACAGCTTTATTTATAAAATTAAAGAAAAAAATATTTATATATAGATAGTGTCATGTAAAGTAAAAATAAAAATAATTGCCATTATACAATGTGTGTCAAAATTTTTAAGGCAATTTTTTTATTTTAAATATAACCTTGAACATATTTTTTTAGGCAAGCTTGTGGCAATACTGTTGTTTAAATACTTTATTTAATATAAAATAGTTTTTATTCGGTAAACAGATTAGTGCAGGTCGCTTTCTATTCGGATCTTAAACTTAGTACTATTGCTTAATTCTGCCATGTTGCTGAAAAATTATGTAATATTTTTTCCCAGGTTTAAAGTGGAAAACTACAGATTCGAACTGTCGTCTTTTCTCCATACACGTCAGTCTATCGGGGATTCATGTGATCTGCAGGCTTAGAACGGTCGTCGGCCTGCATGTGGATTGCCAAATTTTAACTTACGATATACTCGAACTCTATGTGAATAGGTACCTTTAGAAATAGGTACCATGCACACATTACAACCCCCAAGAGGGGTTGTAATTGTGTGCACCTTAAGTAATTAAATTATGCAAAATTTTTATTATCAAATTTCTGGCAGAGCAGCTTCGGTTAAAAGCCATTCTCAGTGCCTTTCGTCAAATAAAGCAAAGGAGAAATCTCAAAAAAATTCCTCACACATCTTTCACTTTAAGACAAAGACATTACAGTAAAACACTGCACTGGTACATTATATATATATATATATATATATATATATATACAGTTAAAATGGAGCTAATTTACTATTTTCAAAGAAACATTTTATAAATTAAAAGGTTTTAAGAACTTTTCGTGAACCAGCTGGTCACGCCATTTTTGTCAGGTTAAATTTTGGTGTAACTTGCTTGTTAAGGAAAAGTTTTTAAAACCGTTTAATTTATAAAATGTCTCTTTGGGAATAGTAAACTCACCCAATTTTAATTGTATATATACAGACAGGTGCACGCTACTAGAAACATACACTGGGAAGTGATGAATTTACTACCGTCCGCATCACTAACCGCATGAGATCTTAGTTTGTAATATAAAACATTCCACAATTTTATCGCAATTTGCGAGTTTTATACCTTACGACCTTCACTGCAAATTCGTGGTAAGTATTGAAGAGGACAGCAGTAAATTCATTAGTTTTCAGTTCAAGTTTCTAGTAGCGTGGACCAGTCTGTAAATGTATCAGTACTTTACTATAATGTGTTTCGTTTAAACTAATTTTTTTCTTTGTTTTTTTTTTTTTTTTTGTTTTTTTGAACATTTCTCCTATGCCCCATTTGACAAAAGGCACTGAGGATGGTTTTTAGCCAAAAAAACTGCCAGGATTTTACAAATATCAATTTTCATGAAAACACGTCCCTTTCTTTTCACTCCAAATAATGTATAATGTCTATTTATATGAGTAAAAAGTTAATTAAAACTGTGAAAAATTACATGTTTTTTATTTAGTTCTACAGCGTTAAGGTATGTGGTTTAACTGATAAGAATATAAAGTTTACGGTTTGCTACAAACAATAGTTACCTTTTTTTTTGGTATTTACTAAGAACAAACAACAGTTTAAAGTTGCTAAAAGCCAAACTTAAGGCCTTTAAATATGTTTACATAATAAGAATGAAATAAATGTTAATTGTAACCTTTAGGAAGTTAAAAGGAACCTTTACTTTTTTTAATATCTTGTCAAAAATATTTTTTAATATTGGTAATATTTCTATAACTAAAAAAGAAAATTTGTAGATAATTATAAAAATAATTTCACGAAATTTAAAAATACTAAATTCTGTTTAAAAGTGACATAACTATACCCAAACTTTTGCGAAATAACTATAAATAACTATAGAATTATTGTAGTAGGTTGTAGGTGGTAAAGGTCAGTAAAAATAATACTGCTATCTTTTAATGTCTTATTATTTATTCATAATAAATAAGAAGTTCAATACCCCACATTTATATAAAAAATAAATACTGATATTTTTTAGATATATTTTGCAAATAACCGAGCATAAACTTATTAAGGTTTTTGTCTGTACATCGTAAAAATATAATTTATCTATAATGGAGTCAAAAATCATCTACTTCTTTTTATTGTGCATAATTTTCAAAACAGTGAATTATTTTATTTTTATATAAATATCTAATGTTAATATTCCTATCCCTAGCATTTGGTTAATTTTGAATATTTTCACTTTCAATTAAATTACTACGTTTATATAGAGTAGTTGAAGCCAGCTTGAGTGAAAGCGGCTTTTAAAAGTGGCTTAAAAAAGCGATATAAACGCGCTTGAAGGTGACTTGAATCGTTTAAGTCAAGCCTGAATATCTATAAGGTTGACTTCACTAGAGCCGATTAGAAACACGATATAAACAATTTAAGCGGACTTAATAACTCCCTAACTTCAGATGAATGCTTTCCCGAACGTCATCAGTTCAATTTCTTATATGATTTTGTCATTTTTATAAAAAATGTAAATTGAAAAACAGGTAAAAAACTTTTAAAGACGCTCACACCAATGGCCTGAAATGTGGTTGACCACGATTTTCAATCGACTTTTAAGCCATCGGAATTAATACGTAGACTTGAAAATTGCTTTTAAGCCGCTTTGTTTTTAAGCCAACTTTAACTATTCGATATAAACGTAGTCAATAATGTAATTCATTTAATAGTATAGGAGGTAGCAACGATTTTAAGAAAGAATTTTAGGTCTGGTGGTGGATGTTGCGTTTATTAGTGCGCATCCTACCTGTACTGGTGATAATAATAGGTTTTGAAAACATTTTAAGAAACCTAATTTTTAATTTCTTGTCTTTAAATAGCAAATAACCAACATATGTTTTTATTGCCATACACTTTTATCATTTCTAGTTATACAGTCGTCCCCCTTCTAACTTCTGAACCGTTCGTTATATTTTGATGAAACTTGGAACAATAATATATGACCAAGATCTGCATTTTTAATATATTAGTGACAGCTCTAAATGTCAAGGTTACAGCTGGGCGCCCACGCAACCTCTACCGCCAGCAAGACAGCCGAGGATCTACCCGAAAGAGAAGGAAGAACAGCATATCAAAAAGTCAAACAACCTAAAATTATTGTTTTTCCACCAGTTGTTACCTCCCGGACTATAAGTTTATACCAGGACCTACTAAAGCTCTTAATTCATGCATGGTCCTTCGTTTTTTATACAAAACAGCAGCTGCAACAATAACTGCAATCGCAGTTTCAAATTTTAATCGTAGCCCAGAACTGGGAACCATAGCCCAGAACTGGGAATCATAGTTAGAGATCCCTGGACCATTTTTTTAAGTCATTAATAACAAGCTAATTTTTCGTGAGTAGCTTTATTTTGACGAGACGATCAACTTTTTCATTAAATATTTGGATTAGATAAATATCAAAAAACAATATAAATATTATTTACCCAACAAAAAAAATTACCTGGTTGGTAGTTATTTTGACGACATCGCTAACCATACATGTTGGTGATAGGGAAACCTTACATTTTGTAGGACAATTATTTTTTCGGTTTATTTAGATAATTATCTTTAAAATTAACAAAGAAAATTCCTGTTTGTAATAAATTTTTGATATCTGTCAAATCAACAAATTAAATTCCTGCTACCTCTGTAAGCTACCACCAACGAAAATTGCTGTAAGAAAAAAGCTGGTCGTCTTGTCAAAATAAAGTTACTTACAAAAATAAGCTTGTTAGCTTACTATCATTGCCGAATAACCCCGTCAGTACTACTAGCTCTACGCTATTTCTAGCTCTAATATGAGCTTCCTTATACAAAATTTCTTTTATTCTAGAGGATCTGCTAAAGAAGTAAAAAGATAATTTTGTAAGGCATATCCACCGTCTCCTAAAAAATAAAAAAAAGTATTTTACTTTTATTAGAAATAAAATTCAGTAATAAAAATTATTAGATACGTGGATCTTAAATGTAAGTAACCCATAAATTGAAGAACTTTTACAGAAGACACAAAAACCCTTTACTGTCTTTATAAAATACTTGCACAATATGCAGATTTATCTTTCTGCATGCAAAATTTTAGAAAATTTTTAAGGTAAATAATTTACTAAAAATATGGGTATGGAAGTTAATAGCTGAATAGTAAAATATCTTCACTAGGGTTGAGCTTACTGTTAAAATAAATAAATAATATTTTAAATAAGAAAACAGTTTTAAAAGTTTTTCTTTAATTAAGTATACCTACCCAACAAGACACATTTAAAAATTTCCCATTTTTAAATTTGTTTTTTATTTAGCTATGATCAAAAATTGACAAATTGCAAAAATCAAATTTGTTCTAAACTAAACGGGAATTTAAAAAAACGTATATATTTTTATTTCAAAAATGCAGTGACATAATATTTTTGGCTAAACCCATCAGGAATAAAAAAGAGAAAGAAATATTTTTTTGTATGTCAAAAAATGTCTTCTGATTCATAGAAGATGTCTTTCAAATTTAAAAAAATAATAATAAATTGATATAAAAGTAATTATAAAAAGATGATATATTTTTTTTGAAATTATTAACACTACACACGAAGCCTTAAAAGTAAGACCTTTAGGACATATTATGTTCATTTGAATTTTTATCTTTTTTTTATATTAATAAAATTACCCCTTAAAGTTTGTCGGTTGAGTTATTAAACATCCTGTATACATAAATCCGAAAATGTTTTGTTCTTAAGATACAGGATGTTAAAGTTTTAAATTTAAAAAAAACGTATTTGGGTAAGACTTATTTTAC
>JACEGR010006295.1:0-62432 GCA_014170235.1 Listronotus bonariensis
AATCTATTATAACTATCACTAAATACATCTATACTATTTTGTATCTTATTATAGATTCCACATATATTGTACAATGGAGATCCTAACTGACGATTGTTGGGTTGGCTATACTTAGCACTTAACAGTTACTTGATTTCGGGGCATTGTAATTGGGTGTATTAGGAGTGAGATTTGTTAGAAATGTATCATTAAAAAAAAAGTTTATTTTCATCTTATGCAAGTAGAGAGTATGCAAGATATATTTTGTCTGCGTTTTTCTAAGGATTCCAAATGATATCTGTCCCAAAGGGAGGATGATGCGCCAGTAAAATCATTAATGCCCACCAAAGTAAATGTATCGGGTCATTTTATTTTATAAATCCCTTCTTCAAGAGAATATTTGTGACATTCACAATAAGACACCAAAAAAGTTTAAGAATTTTTTTCGGATGCGGATTAAAAATAGTCATAATTCAAAAATAATACGTTTAGTACCAAGTCTTTCACCTTTACTGTAATAAAGTATTTTCATAATACATTGCTACAGAATCTGTCTACTTTTATTGAATGAGCCAGGTTTACTTTCCACATGGTTTCAATTAAAACAAATTAAAAGATGCCTAAGCCACATATATCGATTTAATCGTTAATGTTTATTATTTTCTCTGTATGCCTGCAGGAAAATTCCGCCATAGAATACGTTTGCTGTACACAGCACTACTACTCAAATTTTTTATGCTTTTAATAAAATTAGAGTAAGCCAAAATAATAAATGGATTTTAGAATATACGAGCACTGCTTTTAGGATTTATTACCAAAT
Source organism: Listronotus bonariensis (assembly GCA_014170235.1). Taxonomy (NCBI): domain Eukaryota; kingdom Metazoa; phylum Arthropoda; class Insecta; order Coleoptera; family Curculionidae; genus Listronotus; species Listronotus bonariensis. The sequence goes on from JACEGR010006295.1 coordinate 800, forward strand.
GTTTAATAGTTCTTGGAAAACTGGAAAATGAGCGTGCTTTTAGGGACCATCTTGGCATCTGAGCGAATATTCCCGATAGCAAAAATTAACCTTTACAGCAATTTTTATATCTTTTTAAAACTAGCCATTAAAAAAATCGTTTTATTGTCTCTAATATTTTTTAGTATTTTTGCGTAGTTTTAGTAAAAGAAATACATATTGATGTGCTTTTCTTTCTCTTTCTTTGAAGGGTCTAGGAATATGCAATAAGGTGGCAAAAATTACGGACGATACGAGTGAAAAATAGTGGACAAAAGAGCTACATTTTGTCTAGTTTAAATAAAAGATAAGCCACAAATTTAAATAAAGATAAGACACAAAAGCTAGTGGAGTCGGTTTGAGATACCTATGAATAGAAACCATGTTTTTTAACTTTTACACCCTGTATCATGAAAGAAGGCATTTTAATTCTTCATTATACAATCACCCTTTAAAGTTTGTCGTCACCTGAAAGGTTACATATTACTTTTAATGCAAACCTATTAGACGTGGGGCGAAGAGCGAAAAACTACTAAGTAATACTAGTTCCAAGATCAGAAAATCGGAACTATAACTTTCGTTTTTGCCGACACATTAAAAATGTAATGTTAAAAGCTAAAGAGCTATAACTATCTTGTCTTGAAATTGATAGTTAACCTAAAAACATGCGGACATATTATTGAATACTCGTTTGTAAAATATCATATTTGAGAAGCTTTAAATACAACAGTTAATACAGTTTTTGGACCACTTTTCTAATTACGTTTTTTCAAAAGTTTTTTTTGACATTACTTTTGGAAAAATTAACTGGTAAAAGTACATCTATTAGGTATTTTAACCAGATAGAAAGAATAGTAAAAAATGTTTAGCCATATTATAAAGTATTTTATTTATTGTTCGAAATATTTAAGAATAAAATTAAAAAGTTTATTTAAAATTTTATGAAAATTAAAACTTTTATACATTATGTAGAACTATTCTGCTCTGACACAATATAATAAAAGTTATTATTACTTTAAAAGAAATAAAATAATGTAATATTTAATATTAAGTTACTTAAAGGTTCATTAGCACACGGTTGAAATTATTTTTAATCTAATAAAATAAAATCTTAACAAGACGCCAGACGAGAACTGGGCCAATGATTGCGTCTCAGAAGTGTGGTAAATAATTTACCAAAAATGTGGTAAACAGTTTACCTAAAACTTATTGAAAAACTTGTTAGAAAACATTTTACATTTTTACATTTTAAAAGTTTTTTTTTATCGAAATATGATATAACAGCGTGTCTACTTAAGTTGGCAACATATGCAAAGTTGGGTCGTATTCAAATACTAAAAAAAGTTGCTAGTGCCCCCTTGACAGAAGACCACGTGACCGGAATCATTTTTATGCCAAAAAGTATCTAGTATAAGTGACACCGATTCTACCCGAATTTTATCCGACTTCGATATCTTGTCTTATTCAAAAGTTATGAAAGAGAGATCTTTAAAAACCACACTGTCTTTAAAAATTGAAGCTAAACTACAAACACTTGTAACTGTAACACGAATGAGCCGATTAAAAAATAACGGCGATGAATAGAGAATCAAAAGGCCTTTAAAACCAAATGCTACCCGACCTCTCTTTACATTTGAAAAAAAAGTTGCTAGTGCTCTCTTGACACTAGACCACGTGACCGGATCCATTTTTATGCCAAAAAGTAGTTTAAATGACACTCTTTACCCAAATTTTACCCGTTTCATATCTTGTCCCATTCAAAAGATAAAGGGGGAGGAAAACTTTTAATATCCTCACTGTATATTTAATAATACGCGGTGTTGAAATTACGAGATACCTTTAAAATTATGTTTTATTAAAACTACATTTTTATTTGGAGCTCCCCATTTGTTTTGCACTAGGCGCGTTAATACTAAATCCTCTGCATTTTCTCTAGTTTTTACGTGTCTTTAGTAATATGTAATTACGTGTGAACCCTAAGCCCAGAAATAAAAAATATACACGTTCAGCCAAATTCAAAGGTATCTAGGTCAGTAAAGCAATAACAAAGCGGGAATGATGCATCATCTTGTTTACATGACGGCAATCGTTGTATAATCTCTACCTGAAAGTGTTCCACACGCGTTAAACCGTCACCTTTCCAAGCATTGTCTGCGTACCTTTTTATTTAACTAAACGTGTACATTATTTTCTGTACGGTTGTTTTTGATCTGAGACAACCCATGAAGGTAGTTTATTAACATGGGACCTAAACATTTTAAGACTTTAAGGGGAGTAATTTCCACGGCCTCAACATTCTATGGGCCTGTTCAGTTGAGCTTTAAAGGGATGTGTACAAGTGACATGGTCAGACTATGCAACTTTGTTGTATCACAGGTTGTATAGACAATATTAAAGACAATCGGTGCAACAAGGTACATATATTTTTTCCACAAATACATCCAATATGTCGTACAACTTGTAGAACGGCTACGCCACAGATTATGGTAGTGGAGCCCAAGAGGGGATTTCGGTTAAGTACCTCCACCAAATATAAGCTCCGTATACTGGGCCGATCATAAAAAACAAAAATATATTCATCAGAAATTGTCGAGCGCGTCAGACTAAGATAGGATAAGTTTTTTACATGCTACACAGTACATAGTGTATATTTTACTTATCTGACAATTTAAGAGTGACGTAAAGGAAACAGAGGGCTACAAAAAAACGGAATTTAGCATTATCGACAGTGGCTATTTTTTTATTTTAAAGAAAATAATTTAGGGATAACGAAAAATATATAATTCGATACGACCTGAACGATTTCCACAAGCCGAAATAACAGTATTTGTTTTTAAATATATAAAAATCTATAGCTACAAGCTTCCCCCACCGATGAAAAGGTATACATTATATATTTTTTTTTCCTTGTTATCATATGAGCTTTGTAACCTAAAAGGTCTCCATGATGCTTGAGTAAATCCCCATTTAGCATCGTGGGCTCTTCTACTATTATGAGATTATCGTTTGGACAGTCAAATCGTTTGTTGAGTTGTACAACGTGTCGTAAATCAAGGTGCATAGTCTGTGGGTCGTTTAGTCGGGTGGTGGCCTAGCGTTTTAAAGCGTTAGGTCCTTCCTGGCTCAGCAATCACTCTATTCTTAATTTTCGCCACAATCACCCTTATCAATGGAAAACAAATTACTAATATACAACTCAATTATAAGACCAGTAATCACATACGCTGCACCTGTTTGGTCGGAAGTCTCTAACACTCAAATTTACAGGTTGCAGCGTATGCAAAATAAGATCGTGAGAGCTGCTACACAGTCAAATAGATACACTAGAATAGAGGTTTTGCATGAGCTATAAAATTTAAAAACCGTTAAAGAAATACTTACGGAAGAAACCGATAAATTATTTTGATACAACCTACATAACTCTGAACACCGCAGAGCTTGAGGTAGAAGAGATAGAAAGACGGTTAAATGGGGAAAGTTATAGACCATTTCCGCCTTTAATTCTAATGCGGTTTTGATGACGGCCGTATCTCGTTTTGGTTTTTGAGTTATTTTGAAAAAACTAAAAATGTGCATTTTAGAAAAAGTGCTGTGGTTTTTTTATTTCAAATAATTTTTGGAATCCGTAAAAACATTGTTAGGGCAACTTTTTAGGAAGGCATTCCTGTATGTGATTTTAATTTCAACGTTTCGGTTTAAGATATCATCATCAATTTTGTTTTTCTTATGGTCTGCCATTTTGTTTTTTCTACATTTCAAGAGCGTTTTATTCCTTTAAAATGATGTATAACACTTAATTAAAAATGTTTTGTTTTATGTCAAAAACATTAAAAACCATTTTTGGTCGAGTTGGCCATGACTGCCTCTAGAAGACAATTTGCTGAAAATGTCGTTGCTAAGACGAAGTTGTCAAATATTCTCATTTAGTTACATATTTTATTGTGTTAGCTGGAAAATTGTGTTAAACGTATCCACAAAAATGCACGGAAGTTTCTCAAACGAAGAAGCATATTGACATGTTAGTTATTTAACTAAAAATCACGAAATGCGGAGAATGCAGCAACATCTTCTTATTTGGATAACGTTGGCCCGAAGACATACAACCTGGGATAACATGTAGCTCCATTCACTTACTGCCAACCTACTTGCATATGAAGAAGTTTTTGAAAAACCTCGACCAAAAAGAATAAGTCGAAAAGCAACGAAGCTCGAAGACAGAAATAATTCAGAATATTTGCCGATAATCCTACATCTTCTACACGAGGTTGCAAACGGCGAACAAACGTCCGAGGGTCAGCCACTTTTTCATCACGTTTTGAAATTGTCTCGACTATCCTTGCATAAATGCCCACCCATATTACAAAGGGCTGATGTGAGGTGATTTTCAAAGAAGACTTCAATTTTTGCCATTGGTATCAGTAATAAATGTGAAGAAAACCCAATTTTTTTAGAAAAGTTTTATGGACGGACGAAAGTCATTTACAAATTGTAGCGTATTTAACAAACATAACCACCATTACTGGGCTGTAGAAAAATCCCCAATTAGCAGGGACAACGTAGACTGCAAGTTCGATTTGGCTTTAACGTATGGTGCGGAATTTATCACTTTAATTGAATGTTTAGCCGTGACAGCTGTTTCGTAGTACAACTACATTTTCAAACGTGCTGACAAACTAAGAATTATTTTACTTATATATAAACAGTAATACCTAATAAAAACATATTTTTTAAAAAAGGTTTTAAAATCAATATGGTACAGTTGTGAAATTTAAAGATTTTATTGCTACATTTTATAAAAGTTTTACAAGGGGTAGATTTCCTAGGTCAATCTGTGTGTTAAGCAGATGTACATTCTGTTTTTTATGTTTATAGATTTCAATATTTTCTAATGTATCTAGTTTTCGCCCTTTTTGTTCTACATGTAATATTTTTAGGGTATTGATTTCTGGAAATTTGTGTCGGTTTCCAGAAAATGGTTTGAAATTTGATGTTGTTTCTAACCTATAACATGAGTTATGTTCTTTAAACCTAGTTTCGGAATTTCTTCCCGTTTGTCCAATGTAACAGCTATTACACTCTTCACAAGTAAGCTTATAAACTTTTTTAGCAAATCACTTAATTGGGCCTTTTATTTACGAGCAGACACTGAATGGCCAAAGATATCTTGAGATGCTGCAAAACGAAATAATTCCAGCAATTAGGAAGTAGTTCCACCAAATGATTTTAACAATTTGTGGTTTCAATAAGATGGATGTCCCGCTCACAATTCTAGGGAGGTGCACACATTTTTATCGGAAACTTTTGGTGAGAGAATTATCTCAAACAATGGGCCTGTTCGGTGGCCTGCCAGGTCTCCAGACATCACTCCTTTAGACTTTTATTTATGGGGTTATTTAAAAAATGAAATATATGAATTTGATCCTCCTGAAAATGTACAAGTTCTTGAAGACCGTTTGCGGGATGTCCTATTAAGTATAAACAGAAACACTCTTAACCGCGTTACCAGAACTGTTTTAAAGAAGTGTCAAAAGTGCATTGAAAAAACGGTGGACATTTTGAACTGTAGCGTTATTTTTTGGCAAAATTATTATTTTTTTATTATTTTATTAATATTTATTAGTTCCCTGGTTGCAACTCATGTAGAAGATATAGGATTATCGGCAAAATATTTTTGAATAATTCTATTTCGATTTTCGGTATTTTCTTGATACTATTTTGGTCGAGGTTTTTCAAAACTTCCATATGCAAGTAAGTTGGTAATGAATGTAAAGAGCATAGTTTTTCTTAGGATTTATATTTTTTCCAATTGTTAGTGCAAATTAAAAGAAGATAAGTTTGATTTTTGTATTGTTATAGGTTGAGTTAAACACAATAATATAAAAAAGTAAATATACTAATTTTTGGTAGAAAGTACAGCTTTATATTATTATTATTAAATATTTTAATCTGTCATTACAAACAAAGTAAATCTCCGTCTTTGTTTGGGTACATAGGCTTTTAAAAATCAAAAATAGTTTTTAACATAGTTTATTTTTAGGAATCAAATGGCAATTGTTTATAAAGCTATTTTCCTATGCAGTCATGGCCAACTTAGCAAAAAATATTTTTTTCCTTTTTTGACATTAAACAAAAACATTTTAATAAAGTGTTGCACATCATTTTAAAGGGAAAAAAACGCTCTTTAAAAATGTGCAAAAAACAAAATGGCGGCCATAAGAAAAACAAAAGTTGATGATGATATCTTAAAACCGAAACGTTGAAATTAAAATCAAAATGCATGAATGTATTCGTCTTAAAAAGTTGCCCTAACAATGTTTTTACAGATTCCAAAAATTATTTTAAATAAAAAAACTACAGCACTTTTTCAAAAACGCACATTTTCAGTTTTTTCAAAATAACTCAAAAACCAAACGAGATACATCCGTCATTAAAACGGCATTAGATTAAGCTTTAAATGGTCTATAACTTTCCCCATTTAACCATCTTTCTATCTCTTATGGTTTCCAATATCCCAATGTCACCCACAAACCCCTATATCACAGAGCCCCATTATATTTTTGAGCCACCATAAAAAACAATAGCAACTAATTAACCATATTCAATTCATAAATAATATACCAAATCTTGTAATGTTATTATAACTTCATAATTTTATATCCTGCCATTTGTACTATGCATCCCATTGAACGTTTTTAGGGACTTAGGTTCATTCAAGTAACTTTTAAGATTAATCAGGTTTTATGAACAAAGTTTTCCTGAAATATTAATTTGAAATAACTTAAAAATTCAGCCAAATCAATTTAAAATAGAATTAAAACAAAGAACATATTAAAAACAAATCTTTAAAGTTAATCGGAAAAGATTGTCATTATTACTGCCGTGTTGCATTATTTCCTCAAGGGCTAACACCAGCACCGAGGTGGAGGGTTGTCACGAGAACCTGGTCTCCATTTTAAAGATAGCCATCCATATTCTGAGGAAATGTCCTTTAACAGATGTAAATAATGTGACTTGTATATATAAAATTGTAATAATAAAGAGATTTCTAAATTAAAATTGAATTGATTGTTAGGTCGTTGAGCGCACAATCGACGTGAGGTGGGTTCGAATCTTGCCGGCGGCCAAGGTCAGAAATTTAGTGGTTAGCTCAACAACAGACGGACAAAGTGCAAAATGTATCGACGCTAATAGCCAGCAAGGACTAAGGTGCCGGAACACACTTTGCCGCGTCCTGCGCAACCGTAGACATGCGGACCCCACTCAGTTGGTAGGTTCAGTAGTGCCCCCTGGGTGGCAACGAGGTCTTAAGTTGTCGATCATAGGACCGTGGTTTGGATCCCACGTTAAGCTGTAGGTCCCGTCTGGCTGACATCACCCAGACGTAAAAGACAGGGCGCACAATAAGCCGAGCGGCTTCAGTGCATGGTTATCCTGGCCTATTCTAAGTTCTAAGGTGGATCGTTTAACTCTAGTGGCATTCACCTGAAAAGAAATAGGAAGTTTACCACATATGTGCTATTAAGCACACAATGGGCTTATGAGCATATTGTACTTTAATACGCCAATTTAATTTTGAAATAATTCAACAGAAATATAAAAAAGTATATATTAAAAGTTTAAATTTTTATAAACAAAACTACACATAATTAATATATCTAAACAAAATATTCACCTAAATAATCACGAGTGAATTGCAGGTTCACTTTTACACAATATTTACAGACAAACACTTTGTATATTATGACTTAAAAAATACACAATAATTGCTTATTAACTACTGAACTAAAGGTCAGGTTACCTTAAAAATAGAGCTGTGCTTGACGTCTGTTTTAAGTGTATTTTAGTCTCTGGGCCCTTAATGAAATGGACTTCATACTAAGAACACTTTTAAAACCTTTTAGGGGGTTCCTTTTGACGAGTTAGGGTATCGGACTAAGTGGGATACGTGACTATAGCCCTTACGATTTTTGGCACAATGTTTAAATATTGCAGGTAAAACATTATTGTAAAACAACAAACAAAATGACGCGTTGGCCCAGTCCGACACCCGACATATTTGACATTGACAGGCTGGGATAGAGCGCCGCTTCCGTATATGGCGGTATGAATATTCGTGGTAAACTCGTCAAAAAGAACGGCCCTAAAAAGATTTGAAATATGTTCTTATCATAAAGTCCATTTCATTACTGACCCAGGGACTATTTGGGTGGTCCTTATCTAGGGTGTTTGAATTTTTTTCACAATAGTTCTGAATAGGTTCCAAATATTTCAAAAAATGTTCGTGTCAAATCCCTAATTTTAAAATAAACCGGCCTTCACGAAAGCCAAAGTGTTAGGTGACAATAACATGGAAACATTTCTGTTATTACTTTGGATTTTTACAACGTATTTACTAATAAACAGACCATATGGACACATGATAATTCTTGTTTAAAATTTAATGCTCTACAAAAACTCTCTTGGGATTTTTGCCAACTTAATTGGTTTTAAACTTAGCCTAAGTAAAAATCAATAAATAACAAAAAAAAACACCAAATATTGATCATTTTGACATGGTATAATTTTTTAACCATTTAAGTTAGCAAAAATCATAAGAGAACTTTTTTGTAAAGCGTTAAATTTACAACAATAATTATGATGTGTCAGTAGGATACATTCATTAGTGAATAACTTAAAAATTCCAAAGTAATTACAGAACATTTTCCATGTTAATTTCACCTAAAACTTTGGTTGTCGTGAGGACCTAGTTAATTTCAAAATTAAGAGCTGCAATTTTCCACGATTTTTTTATTTGTTTGGAATCCATCTGGAAAAAATTAATTCAATAAGGACCGCCCTACTGTTTATCCAATTTGTTTACCTTACTTCTACATTTTTTTCATTTGCTCTTAAGAGCTGGTAAAAAGTAAACAAACATATAATTAAAAAAACAAACTATAACTTGGAATTCCAAATAAATAACTTCCCGCTTACTCGACATTTTAAAATGATAATTATCTTTCCGGGGAAACAGAACAATAGTATTCTTGGGTATCATAAATTCAATGTTTAAATATTGTTTTACCCATCGCGCTAGTATACCTGTTCAGTAGGGGATCTTGATAAATTTAAGGTTTGGCACTTGTAACATCCTATAAAATTCACTTGCATCAAGTTTTCTTAAATTCAGCCATTTCTAAACAGCATTAAATTTAAAAAATTCCAACTTTTTTTTCATTTAAATACACTAAAAACTTGCCGCCGGGTGTGTCGACGCCTTTAATGTCCAAAACAGAATTATCGTGAGTGGGGCAGGAACCAATCTACAAAATATTTTTTTATTTGTTTATTTTTCTTAAACTATAAACCAATAATTATTAATTTATTTATCTTGACGTATAAAAAAATATATTCTGTATAAGAAAAAAGTTGCATAGTAATCAAACGCGGTGACAAATTTAGGAAACATGTTTTGTAGTACGAGTTCTGAAATAGGAGGCGACCTTACCCATCTGTTTACCGGATATAAACTGTTTTATACAGGGTCATCCAAATTAAGTGCCTGTTATTGATAACTTCTGTTACTATTTGAAATAAGAAATAGTTTAAATTAGCATAACTAGTAGCATTTTGTAGTCTCCTTAAAACTAAAGATTAGAAAAACTTAGTTGACAATCGGGTTTTGAGTTATACAGCAAAATACCCTTTTTTAAATGGAACACCCTGTATATTTTATCACCATTAAAAAGATCTTTTAAAATCCTTAAAAAAAGTCCACATATGATATATCCAATTTTTCATGGTCTTGGAAATATAGCCATCCATAGCCAATAGATATTTAAAAGAGCTTTAAGAAAATACCACATTTGATATATCTATCTTTATAGTTTTGGAAATATGGCCATTCAAAATCTAAAAATTAAGTTAAATTTTCATTATATTACAGCTTAAGCTATAAGCAATAAGTTTTAGTGTCAGAAATAAAACGGGGAAAATATCTACTATCTTGCAGATTTAAATAGCTATATTTCCAAAACTAAAAAATATAGGCACATCAAATGTGGTATTTTCTTAAAGCTCTTTAAAATATCTTTTTAATGATGATACCATTTACAGGGTGTTTTATATAAAAATCCAATTAACTATGAAAATACTTGAGGATAGCCATATATACGGACTTTTTTAAAGGATTCTGAAATAACTTTCTAATGGTAATAAAATATACAGGGTGTTCCATTTAAAAAATGGGTATTTCGCTGTGTAACTCAGCAACCCGATTGTCAATTGTTTTTTCTAATCTTAAGTCTTAAAGAGCTTGAAAAAAGCTTCTAGTTTGCTAATTTAAACTGTTTCATATTTTGAGTAATAACGAAGTTGCAAATGACAAACACTTAATTTTGGATGACCCTGTATAGGTCAAGGTCATATTTAATTTTTAAAATGAACCTCAAAATTTTTGACACACCTTGTATAATGGCAACCCCTACATTTTTAAATACGTACGTATGCTAGTTATTAAATTGTATATTTTTAAATAATACAGAATGTACCAAAATTATTTTTAAAGTTTCATAATTATAAAATTTACCCCAGCTATTATTTATAAGATCGAAAAAACAAAATGATACTAATATATTAGTACTGTCATATACAATAAAAAAATAAAAATTGACATTGGACAGGGTCACTCAAAAATTTTAAAACTTACTTTTTTAATTGGTCATAGCCTTGACCTAATTTTTTGGGCAACCCCATGGCAATACCTTTGTTTAAGTACCATCTTTAATATAAAAGAATTTTTATCCGGTAAACAAATGGGTGAAGGTCGCTTCCTATTCGGATCTTAGACTATTGGCATTATTAAATTATGTGCAGGGTGTTCTATCTTTTTAACTCGTTTGCTAAAGTTATAAAAAAACCTTTTAAAAACAATTGTTAATTTTTTTTCGTAGAATAATAGAGAGTTCTTAAGGGATGCCGTAGCACGTTAAATGAGCTAAAACGCGATTCCCTGTCGTTTTTTAAATATTTGTTTCAGAAAAAGTTGTATATTGAAAAGTTTCTTAAAATGATTCACAGATTATCGAGAAGTTGGTTATTTTTACAGTTTTGTAATTTTGGGAAATTTAATGTGTTAATTATTACCATTACCAAAAATCAATTAACTTTCCGATAATCTTTGGATCATTTTAAGAAACTTTTCTATGTACAACTTTTCTCAAAACAAATATTTAAAAACGGCAGCGAATCGCGTTTTAGCTAATTTAACGTGCTACGGCATCCTCTTAAGATCTATTTGTCCGTTATTTGCGTACAATCCCATAAATACGATACTACTTGGGTTATGTGTAGTTCTTTTGTTTTGTAAAAACCTTAGCCGTAACGTGAAGTAAATTTTAACCTAAGTTTTCTACATCGCAGTTTGTATTTAGTATCAATTTTCTCTTATACAGGGTGTTCAAGAATAGCAATCTCTCGGATTCATATAGAGCACGTAAAAATAATGTGACAAGTTCCTATAATTTTTTTCCTATAGCCCCTCTTTGCAGAAATATGTGCCCTTAAAGGACGCCGCTGGAAATCGGTTTTTCTTCAGTAACTTTTATACTTCTTGGTATAATAAAATAATTTTTTATATGATAAATACCATTTAGGACTCTTTAAAATGGTGTCCTTGTTAAACATTTACCTTCATTAGCTTGCCATGGGCGGACTAATCCTTACACAATAGTGGTATTTATTTTATACCCTGTGTAATAAAGGAAATAAAATAAGTATTTTTGGGTAGCCTAAGTTCTTAGTAAAGAAAAAGGTACTCCTGTTAGATGTTGATAAAATAAAGCGTTTTCGACAAAAACCAGTTTTTGTTGAGTAGGGACATCTAAAAGCAATAGGTTATTCTGTTGTACAAAAAAACTTATAAACCAAAAGATGATTTTTGTATTTTCACGAAACTAAAAATAACGTTGCAGCATTGCTGGAGGGTCCTATAATCTTCGATAATTAAAGCTAGAGAATGCATACAATTAGAGTGAGCCTATGTTGAACCGACAAACAAAATTATTAAATAAAATCCTTTTTAATTAAAATGTTGTTTTTCTCGAAAACGCTTCACTTTATAGATATCGGACAGAAGTACTCTTTTTAGCTAAGGGTTTAAGCTATTTAAAAATGATATTTTTATTTCTTTATTATACAGGGGGTAAAAATAATTAGTACTATTGTGTAAGGGTTAGTCCGCCTCTAGCGAACGAAGGAAGGCAATTGTTTTACAAGGATACCATTTTAAGGAGTCCTACCTGGTATCAATCACATAAAAAAATATTTTTATTTACCAAGTGATATAAAAGTTCTTTAAGGGCACATATCTCTTTAAAGAAGGATTTCAGGAAAATATTTTATATGAACTTAACGCATTATTTTTATGTATTCTATATGAATCTGAGAATGCCCACATATTCTTGGAAACCCTGTATAGGTAAGTAATGTATAAAAAATTAGGAAAATGGAAAAATTTTTGGAGGTAATAATAAAAAATTTAAATAATAAAGAAGTTTAAATGGGAATTATTTACAATATTCTTAGTCATGGACAGTTCGGGCCTGCAAACAAGCAAGAAATCTGAAGAATATAATTAGGGCCACAAGCCTTTCCATGCACTTAAATATCAGAGTAATTATCACAGATGGCATTATTGCAAATTTACAGTGACATTATGCTGAAAGAAGATATGATTCTACTATTTTAAGAGCATCTAGATTTTATGAATAATTAGAAAGAAGTCACAGCACACATTTCCAGAAGGGTCGGTGATAGGCTTGTGGTATTGGGAAAGTTCTACTAACACCTTTTCCAAATCCAGACCAAATTGAAAATTTATAGAAGCAAAGATCTAAATGGAGGTTTATAAGAACATATGCACTGTAGGGCAGTGTGTCGAATGGGGTTTTGCCAAGATAATCAAAGATTTTGCATTTTTGGACTATAAAAAAAACTGTAAAAATTTCAACTTGATGTGCTATTTTTTACCTCCACCCAATTTTTCCTTCCTTTAGAGCTATTTTTTTCTTCCAGTTGTTGTTCTCTTGCCCTTAAAGAAGGGTAAAAATTAATACTTTGACAATTGTGACCGATCTTATCGTTACGGCAAAGATCCCGCTAATTTGACATCGTTCGCTAACCGTAATATAGTTAGCGTAACATTTTTTGACAACTGACAGCCCGATAATAACGGAAATCGTATCATAAAAATTCTCTATTGTTATGTGATTAGATATTTTATATTTTGTACAGTGTTTGAGAAAAATATCCAACTTTTGTTTTTTTTTTTCTATGAAGTACCTCTTAATTTTTAAAAGGCATATATACCAGCACGTCTCTTTGTTCAAACTTCTTTGCAAATTCGCGTTTTCTTAAATTTAGTTTTTTTTTAATTGTAGGCCATGACAGATAATGACTTAGTAGATAATGACATAAGAAAAAAACATCATTTATATATTTTTGATATTAAAAGTATTTTTAATGTTCCCAAATTTTAATTATATTTTTGAAACCACAAACTGAGTAATATTTTTTAAATTTAATATTATCTGTTTTCCCTTTTAATCACTTATTAAAGTGATGCTTATCCGTAAAGGATTAATAAATTTACAACAAATCCATTTATCAATAGAATAAAAAATATATTTTATAATATCTTAACGATTTCAAGAAACAATTTTTATTTTAATAAATTTAACAAATAAAAAAATAAAATTATAGGTAGTCTAAAGTATTATGTTTTATCTGGTATTAAGATATAATGTTCTTATTTTTTTTTTTAAATTGAACGAAGTTCGTGACATTGGTAAAAATATATTTTATTTGCCTTAAAATAATTTAAATTATATACATTTTTTCTTATACCATTTTTTTTATTGCGTACTATAAAAAGAAGCCAAATTTATAAACAAACGCAGATAAGCAAAAAAGTATGAAAAAATTATGTACTACTACAGACTTTTGAAAAGAACAAGGGAGCTTAATAAACATAAATTAAAATAATTGTGGTTTTTGCATTTTTTTTTTTAATGCAAAAAGACAGAATACAAAAATTGATTATGTTTTCTAAATTTGTCACTAGATCCTGTGTTATCATATGAAAAGCATAAAAGAACAGTATGAGTATTGATACCATACATGGTATTGAAAACTTTTTATTGTCAGTTTCTTAAAACATGTAATTTTTATTATGAGACTTTTCTTTAAAATATTGCAAACAGGGAGTTTTCTAAAGTATTAAAAAAAACTAATATATTAAACCATTTTATCTCTATGTTAGAGATTACGAAATAATTTAAAATATTAGATATGGGCACCAATGTATCAAAAATTATTTCCATGGATTTTTTTGCAGAATCATGTTCAGAATAAAATGTTTATTACGACGATACATAATGCCAGCTTGTATCTGTTCAAACATTTTTAAACCACAATTGTTTCAATAATTAAGAGAAAAAGTTGCACCAAATATTATTTTATTTTTTAAATTTTTATCCTTAAACAACTCTTTACTATTAATACACATTTACAATATTTATCAAGTTATAATAATTTAAACAATTGAAAATAAACAATTTGGCCCAACTTTACCATTTAAAAATGTATGACAATATGAAAAATTTTACAAGATGTATGGAATCCTCTAACTTTTTGTAACAATTGTGGAGTAAGCAATTTGACAAATTTGAATTCCTGGATATTTTTTTATTTCTTAACAAAGTGTATTTTCTTGTTTTTAATTCCCAAAAACCTTTACACTTTTCCTGTATAGATATGGTCTCCATATAAACAGCACCCAGATTGGCCTGGTGTATTCCAAGGTTACCACGCAACTACCTTAACCGCTCATTTTTAATTGTTTAATAATTGATAATTTGTTAAATATTAATAAAAAATGTAAAGAGTTGTTTTTAGTTAAAACAATATTCAAAAACTAAATGAAATTTTATTTGTTGCAATTTTTTTTTCTTCGCTGTTTAAACAATTACTTTAAAAAAATTCTGACCAACATACAAGCTGGTATCATGTATCGCCGTAATGAGCATTTTATTCTGAACATGATTCCGCAAGAAAAAATTCACGGAGAATAATTTTTGATACAATTGCGCCTCTACCTCCTAGTCTAATAGGCATGATGACAATATCCAAAAAATGACTGCTATTTTATATTTATTTTATGAAATAGGTTTTATATATTATATATTAACCTGTTAATTTTAACAATGTCATGAAAGTTTATATTTATTTTTTTTAAAATACAACTAGAAAATAAAAACCCCTTAATAAATCCTGAAATACCAATCAGAGCCACGACTAAATAAAGTGCGTTCAATATCACAAATTCAAGATTGTTATTTGAAATATCTTTAGAGCATTCACCTACTAGAGGTAGCGTCGCCGCATTGCATGGTAACAGCTTTTGCGAAAGAGAAACGCACCTCTGATTATTCATCACGTCACGTCTATATAAACAGCGAAGCCTTGATAAAAGGTATGTTTTAGCAGGTATTACACGTTAAATTAAAATCGGTGTTTTCCTACCAAGCCATTAGTTTTTGCAAATATACAGGGTGTAATTTAATCTGATGGCCAAAAAATATAGTGGTATGCTTTCTTAGCTTATTTTAGGAAGAAAAGCTTTATATAAACATATGTCTTAAACCTCTTAAGTTATATATATATATATATACAGAGATGTATATATATATATATATATATATATATATATATATATATATATATATATATATATATCCTAACTATTCTTAACCCAACTTTGATTTAATTTGGCAATATTATTAATGACATTAGGGGGTAATTTATCACTAACTTAATTACATTTAATAGGTCCAGTGGTGTTTCGAGAGGCAACTAAAGGAATATTTCAACAAAATAACGGTACGCCACTGAAGTGTAAATGTGTTTAAAATTTTTATGCTTTCTTTAGATTAAGCAAATAAAACGACTGCTTTTATGTCTCTTAAATTTTTTCCGTATCTTGTTTCCGTTTAAGAAAAATAATTCACTTAATTGCATATTTTTAGACCATAAAAGAAGCATTGCGGGATCATTTTCTTTTAAAAATTAGGTTTTATAATTTTTAATTAGCAATTATGTTAAAAATATATTAATTACTGATTTAAATAAGGTTTAGTGTGTAAGTGTAATAATTTTTACTAAAATAAGGTTTTTAAATTTTTCAGTTTTTGAAAATTTTTAACACCATGTATCTCAAAAGTTAAGACGTTTAGGACATATGTTTTATATAAACTTTTTTTCCTAAAATAAGCTAAGGAATCATACCCTGTATTTTCAGTCATCAATTAAATTACAACCGTGTATATATTTTTGAAACAGCAAATATCTCTTAACATCAGGGAACAGCTTTTTAAAAACTATTATCATGCCTATTATTATAAAATTGATGCACTCTGAATTTTCACAATTACATTTGTCACAAGAAACATGTTCTAAGAAATCAGTAATTAAAAAATGTATATCGGAAAATATGTAATAAAAAAATATAACAAATACCTCTTCTCCGGTATTGACACTATAAAGCAATATACTTTTCCTTGTTTCATGATGTCCAGCTACAATGTTATTCGGTACGAAACAAGATGTCTTTGCTAACAATTTCGCAGTATTACCACCTTTAAAAGTATACACGGTGTTGCTTGATATTGATTCAGGGTCGCTGGTCTAAAAATAGTATACAGCCGTTTATTAAATTACACAAAAAAACATACAGTACTAGTCAACAGTTGGTATGCTTAATAATGGGACATAGGAAAACTGGCGTCACAAAAAAATGTAATTTACTGAATACATCATATCAGATTTTTTTAAATGGTTGTTGTGAGAAATTTAAATAACGTCGTAAGATTATAACTAATATTATTATATTATTGTTTGTTGCCAGAACCTACAATTTTCATTAATTTTTTTCTTTGTTTTTTTAGGAAGAAACTGTGACCGAATGGTAAAGTGTACCACATTTTGAAATATACAAAGCGGGACAAATAGGAAAAATTGGAATAAGATAAAGAAAAGTCCTTTTGTCCCCCTCTGCACTGAAGCACTTCAATGGAAAACGATTAATTGGTTTTATTGATGAACACACATTTTTCAGTTCCCAAAAATTTTTAAAGAGCAAAAATAAGGTGATCTCTAGATATTTCTCAAAAACCGGGACATTGCTGCAAAAATCGGGACGTGTGGTCACTTCACCTAATGGCCATGTTCTAAAACGGGAATTCATGTTTATAGGAAAAAAACACACATTTAAAACAATATATCCCATTTCTAGATCTGATACTTTTAATATTTTAATAGAGTCGTGTACTGCACTAATTTTGTACTACTTAATAGTTTCAAAGTTTTAAATTTTAAACCAATATGTTTTAAATGAAAGGATTTTGTTAATATAATTGATGTAACTGAAAAAATTTAAATAAGTCAAAAACGGTTAAACTTATAAAGTTAGATTTCCCTAAATTATTTTCTTAAGGCTCTTTTAGATATCTTTTTAACGGTGATATAATATACAGGAGCGTTATTAAAAGAAAAATGTATTTTTGTCCTAACCTATATATTATCACCAATAACACCATGAAATAAATATTTAAAAGAGCTTTAAGAAAATACCACATTAAGATGTATCTAACTTTTATTAGATTCGGAAATATGGCTATCTAAATGAGGTATTTAGGTAATTTTCAAAGTACCGCCATTTTGTAGTAGGTAAAGGTATTGACTTTATATTCTGGGGTTATAAAGTACCGTCAGGAGCTTTAAACTTATGTACCACAAGACCCCCTTTCCATTAAATTTTTATTTCAAAATGGCGCTCAGCTGTCAGTTTGACAGTTATATTTGTCATTTCTTGTCCAACATTTGGTTTATATTGTCTTACTAAAATCCTCAAATTTTCATGAAAAAATAACAAACACTTCAATAGTTAGGTCGGTCAGAAAATGTTTAATGTTAAAAAAAATATTTAAAAATGACCAGAATAAAATTAAAACTTTGACACCTGTATCTCCCAAACGGTCAACTTTGAACTAATGTAAATTGCGTTGTTATTTTGACCCAAGGAGTCTATAGTAGCATTTTGTACAGACCTTTTAGAGGCACCCTGTATAAGAGCTAAATTGTAATTTAAAAATGTAAACGATGTACTCAAATAATTAAAATATAAGTAGAGAACTGTTTTAGAAAACTGTTAATACTTAGTAATATAAAAATACATGCAATGCTGCCACGACTTACTACATTTTGATTGTAAAGTATTAATGCAGCTTTAGAGAAAAAAGTTCAAACACTTAGAGTACTTGCCAAATCATATTTTTTTCTGCCGTTTTTTTTAAATTTTTATTTAAGTTTTTGCACGACCTAAAAATACTTTTTTAACACCTTTTTCAAAAAACTTTTTCAGATATTATGCCAACTAACGGGAATTTTAAAATTTTAATTTAATTATTATTAATTATCTCCCCGACCGACGCCCATGACCTGGTTATGCAGAGGTCATTGCCACGAAAAGTTTTATTAGTAATTGGGGCATTCCTTCAAAATAAAGTATTACTCGACCCCTCGTTTAATTTAAAACTTTGGGTAATGAGTCTCACCCCTCCTAGAGGAGGGTCACAGTTCAGGAAAATGGGAAAAACAATGTTTTACCCTAAAATCAAAAATTGACTTGTCCGAGCGTTTTTTCTTATATGACCTGGATTGCCCAAAACAATTAGCTCTGTTTCGTTTTTAAATGGCAATCTTAAATTTATTATAATAGTTTTTTCTTATTTATTTTAAATAATTAATAGTTAATACATAAATATGACGTAAATAAGAATGTTACTAAGGTAAAAATAATATAAACGAGTTCTTAATAAACAACTTCATGTAAACATTTTTACTTGTCCCACCAGCCACAATTAAAAACAAAAACAAATATTGCTAAAATTCGAATTTAAGTATGCCGCGGTAAGAGAGAAGGATTTTCGATATCCCACCAGTCACACTCGGTCAAGTGATAATTTCAAGAAACGTAAAAAGTAGCTATTATGTTATATTAAAAGATAAATTATAGTATAAGATTTAATCACATTATTATGGCTTAAAATTATTAGGGAAATTCCAGAGTCAAATGTCCCACCAGTTATTATAGAATGTCCCAATTTCAAAAATAAAAATATTTCCCATATATGTCCAACTCTTTGGCGTTTACTTTATAAGCAAAAATCTGCCAAAAAATATTAAACCTGAATTCTGATACAAAACCATAAAACTGTATATTACATAATTTTATACCTACTCTTTCTAAATGACACACTGTATGCCTGGCATAAACTATATGGCTATTTGGTCTAGAAGTGACTAAAACTTGTTTTGTTTCACTGTCATATGACATTGATAAAAATGGTCCTTCTAAAGGTAGTAGATGTCTATTATAGGTGCCATCTAAAAATAAATCACAATAAACATTTTTTCTGTATGATAGGCAAAAAATCCAAAATTTTTCAAAAGAAGTTAGAAAAAGCTTGAAAATAACCTTTTGAAACTATTTTTACATGTGAATGTATAAATAATAATTCTGGTCTGGAGGCATGAATTTTAGGTATTTTTTGAAGTGCCGAAAAAAACATTTTTAGAATCTATATTTTTAAAAGTTATTTATCAACATTTCAAAAAGACAAAAAAATTAAAAGTAATTCAAAAAGTTAGCAGTTAATGAAGTCTCAAAATATTGGCACGTGACCATGCCCACGATTCCGACCCTACCA
This sequence comes from Listronotus bonariensis, assembly GCA_014170235.1. Lineage (NCBI taxonomy): Eukaryota > Metazoa > Arthropoda > Insecta > Coleoptera > Curculionidae > Listronotus > Listronotus bonariensis. The sequence continues at coordinate 20,623 of JACEGR010006295.1, forward strand.
GTTATCCGAAAAAAATAATAAAGATTATTAATCTAGAGTAATGTCGCTTTAGCATAACTAGGGTAAAGATGAAAAACCATTTTTTTACAAAATGGCGACGGTCTGAAAGAAAAAATCACTTTTTGACCTTTTGAAATTTTTTAAAAATGGTATTTTTTATCTCCCCATAGTTCAAGCTATAGCAGCATTACTCTAGAATAATTTTTTTATTATTTTCGGATTACCAAGAGAATTGGAATTGTGAGCATGGACACTACAATTTTTTGAGATCACCTCCACTTCATCAGCTGCTAATTTTTTGAATTTTTAACTTTTTATTTTTTTCTGTATTCTTGAAATGTTGATAAGTAACCTATAAAAAATGGATAGTAAAAATATTGATTGCCTTTTTTACGGCACTTTAAATAGTTACTTGAAATTCATGCCTCTAGACCACAATCCCCGTGGCCTAGTGGACAGAGCTTTGATCTTCAAAGCCAGAGGTCGGCGGTTCGATTCCCAGCGGGGAGACATATTTATAGTAGTTATTTAAAAATAACCACCGTGGTGGCACTACCGCGTTGTCTAAAAGGTGCTGTGAAATGCAACTGCATGTTTCAGTGCTTGGACAACGTTGACGGAACAGGGGGAACGATGGGTTAAACATCTAATAGCCCGACACCCACGGTACTCTGGTATTTAGGCATAGACCTTCGTGGGATGTCAAAAGATAAAAAAAGAATCTGGCGCAATTCTGAACTCTAAATTAAAAATATATTTTTAGGTAGGTAATATATCACCTAAAAGTGCCCTGTTTACATTTTTAATTGCTTCATTTTTCTTCTTCAGTTAGCTCTGAAAGAAAAACCTTTGCTTAGTGTGAAAATCGACAGTGTTCGACAGATGCAAACTTGCAGATTCACTTAGTTTTCACACTGTCGACAAAGGGCCTCATTTTCTGTTATCGCCTACCAGCATTGCAAACTCTACGTCTTTTTACGTAGTACGATGCATTTTAACCCTTATTTGCAAACCTATGAGCTGATTTTTTTTCAAAATTATTTTTATGCAAAATAGTCTGAAAAAGGGAATGAACGTTTCGTTTCATACTCACGCACACTCGCTTCGGTCCACTCAAAACAGTATCAGGCTTACTTTTTACGAAGAGTGGCTTAAAAGAAACCGCCAGGCTAGCCTTCGCAAAAACACATTAAACATTTTAATAAATACATACATGAACAAATTTAACAATTTGATTAATTTTAATAAATCAATGATGACTCAGAAAGTAGCAAACCTTTTAAATCTACAACTGGTAATTTTTAGTTTTTGTTTTTATTTGCTAGTGATATTTTTTTTCTTAATTATTGTTTGGCTTTGTCTGCTTTTAGTAGGGTCATATAAATTGAGTTTTATTCACTTTTACCTAGCCTACTCTCTTCATTTTACACAATAAAAGTACGTCGATCTACGTATTTTCTATATGGAATTTTTACTATTTCTACGTAATTTTCTTATCTGGCTTACGCCTTTTTAAAAAACCGAGTTGGCAACATTGTGGCCTTCATCGTACTGATAACAACCAAATATTTTGAAACTGGTCTGCAGTTGACAATCTGCATCTTTAGATTCGACAGTGTTCAACATATAGACAAAAAGATTATGTAAGAACATACGAAAAGGTAAAACGACGTTACAAATTACAACATGTAGTTTGAAAGAGTTAAGAAAAATATTAAACAGCAAATTAACACACAACAAATATAAAAACCATAGGAGCCTAACATAAATTCGGATCCCAAATCTTTCTGGTCTTTTATACAAAGCAAAAATAATCATAATGGTGTGCTGAGTAAGAGATGGAATTCAATAATCAATATTATAACAATGCTTGCTACTGATCTAGCTAACTTCCTTCTTTTGCACAATATTTTAAATCTGTTTTTAATGTTGCCTGATCAAAGCACGCTCTCATACAAGGCCCTTGATGGTGAGGAGCTTACTTTCATTTTTCTAAAGTAGCAGGAATTAACTGTTAAAACATATTAAAAAAATAGAAGCTCTAAAAAATCAAACATTCCGGCCTATATTTTTAAAGGCTTGGCTGAGTTTTTAGTGAAACCTTTGACCTGCATTTTTAATCTAGCTTTAAAATAAGAAAAAATCCATCTTATTTGAAGTTGGCCGTGGTGACACCCATGTTTAAAAGTGGACACCAAAAGAAATAATTAATTATCGGCCTATGAGTCTTATCAATGTTTTGGCAAAGATTTTTGAGATGATTTTGCATGAGGATCCTGTTGTGAGGAATGTTGCCTAAGATCTCAGTTTTCAACATGCCTTTATAACAGACAAATCAACTGTCACCAAATCTGGGTATTTTCTCAGAATATATGTGTGTCTAAAGTCACTGATGAAGGCAAACAACTTGATGTAATATATACAGATTGGTGAGAAGGCGTTTGACAAGGTGGATCACATCATTACTTAACAGGCTGATTGAGTATGGATTATCCGAATCAGCATATTTATTTTTAAATCTTACCTAGAAGATCGAAAGCAAATGGTAAGAATTGGTAAATGCTTCTCAGATAAGTTTACTGCCACCTCAGGGGTGCCACAAGGTAGCATTCTGGGCCCCTCTTCTTTTTAGCTTATTTATTAATTCTTTGCCAGACTGCATACAAAAATTCAACTGGGTTATTATTTGCAGATGATTTTAAGTTATTTAAAATTGTAACATGTGCAGCAGTTAGTATAGGAGCTGTAAAATACTTTAAACAGAGTGGTAAAATGGTAAACATAGTTTGCAAGGATACAGAAAAGGACCTTATTGTTCTTTTTCAATCAAATTTATAATTTAATAGCCATTATGTCTCTGTTACGAACAAGGCTTATAAGTCTTTGGGATTTGTTATAAGAAATAGTAAAGATTGAGATATAGCCACAGTTATAGGACTGTACAATGCCTTGGTGAGACCACATTTGGAATATTGTAGATTTTATACATTTTAAGGAGCCAATGATAAATTTAAGAATTCTGAATAATGATATATTAAGTATGTCACAGTAGTATATCACCTTCTAATAACATATTAATCCAGTGTAATAATTTAGCTAGGGAGCATAACTTTGATATATTCCACATAAAAATCAAACAGTTGCAAGGAATGTTGTAACTTGTCTAGTTGGTGTGTCTTGTGTTGCATAGTTGTAAGTGTTATTTAGTTAGTAGGAAATTTTTCTCTTAGCTGTAATTACCATTTCTGTAAAACTTGGTGTTTGTGAGAGTATCAATAAATAAATAAATATGTGACCTTACCATGCAAGAAAGTTACAAGCAGTAAGGAGTTTTTTCCTCTTTTATTTTTGTAGACTGATTTTAACTGCTTGTTAAGAATACTTATTTTTGTCAAATAACTTATTGTTGGCTATTATGATATCCCAATAAAATTAGCAGTTTTGGTGGATGCAAGCTAAGTGGGAAGTGAAAGAAAATAATTTAATACTTGAACAGTGCACATTTACGTGACATACCCTACCAAATTTTATTGTAATAGCTTGAAAAATAAGAAAGTTATAGTGCTGAGTCATCTGCCAGGGACATCATAGTTAATATGCTTTCCTTTTTTTTGTCTAGTGTTATGGTAGAAGAGCCCATGATGCTAAATGGGGATTTTCTCGAGTGTCATAGAGACCTATTGGGTTGCAAAGCTTAGATGATAAAAAAAAATGTATGTAAGGTATACTTCTTTATCGGTGAGGGAAGTGGCTACAGACTTTTAAATATGTCAAAAAAAATACTATTATTATTTCGGCTTTTGGAAATGGTTCGGTTCGTATCGGATTATATATTTTTCGTTATACTTGAATTATTTTCATTAAAATAACAAAAATAGCCACTCTCGAAAATGTGAAACTGATGTTTTTCTTTGTAGCCCTCTGTTTCCTTTACGTCACTTTCAAATTGTCAGATTAGTGGAATATATAATGTTTAGCATGTAATTAACTTACCCTATCTTAATCTGAAGCGCTCGACAATTTTTGATGGATATATTTTCGTTTTTATGATCGGCACTGTATACGGGGTTCATATACTATAGGTACTGTAAGAGGATTAAAGAAAGATCGGTAGCTTTTGAGGATGATGTCTTAGACATGGAAGACTACTACAAACAAAAGTTGGAAGAGATGCAAAGAAAAATTGACTCCCTTGAAGCAAAGTTAGCGGAACTGTCTAAAGCTAGAGTCAAACCATCATCTGCAGCTATATCTACACAAACAGCTGCAAAATTTATTAAAGAACAGATGACTCAAACATCAAAAGCTGAATATGCTAACAACGAAACACAGACTGAGGCTGTTGAAGAAAGTCTCGAGACGGCAAGGCTGCAATATGCCATACTGAGTGTACACAAGCACATTTCCACTCAAACTGAATTTAGTGAAGTTCTAGTGACAAATTCAAATGTCGGATATGCTTCTGAATTTCCAGCCGTTCAAGAAACCGAAAACTTTCCGGGCCCTACAGATAGGAACCAATTTTTCGCTGCAAATAAGCGACCACAAATGCTTATTATAGGTGACGATATGGTCAAAGGCTGCTTACATTTATTTAAGAGATTTTCGAGGGTCATTTTGATATAAACTTACAGCATCGAACCCGGGCATCTATTGAGGACATAGTCCAGATCTGTAAAGGTTATGAGGGACGGTTGGCCAAAAATGATTATACAATAGTATTTACCGGTCCCCAAAACTGTATAAAAGGAAAAGGTCCATCTAATGAAGCACTTAATGCCCTATTGTTATATGCAAGGCAATCAAATACGATACTTATAACTTCAGGCTATGCAAACCCCAGACGAAAAATACTAAACAGACTAATATCAGAACAAAACAACCGGTTAACGAAAGCATTTCAACGAGAAAATCATGCAAAAGTTATACACGCAAGTAATTTTGATGTTAACTACGGCGATCTGTTTACACAAAAAACTATGTTGGCAAGAAGAATCTCATAGAGCATATACTTTACAACGAAATTTTTCCTAGCATAGAAGATCAAAAAAGTAGCCAGGAGCATAATACTTTTCTTAGAAGATTAAAAAAGCTTACCGAGAACGATGGGAGCAGTACTTTCCTCAGCAGCAATCCAACATGTACCAAGGCAGGACACCAACAAGAGACTGACGGCCACAGGCTTTTCGAGGAGATGTTACACAACGAAGACTAACGATCAACGTCGTTCCAATTCAAATTCAACCAGTGACATTGGTGTGAATGAGGCGCAATACAGAGTTTGTAAAGAAAAAAGAATGTTGCCGGAGCGTTGGCCCGAGGGCGTCATAAACCATATTCCAAATCTTCAACGCCTGGAAATATCGTAAATTAAAAAATTTCTAAAACCTTGCTGAACCTACTTCATATAAATATTCAGTCGTTACGGAACAAAGTGAGTCTACTCGAAGGATTCCTGGAAGATAAGAAAATTGATATAGTCTGCATAAATGAACACTGGCTTAATTCCACGGAAATAGAATTAACCCGTTTAGGAAGATACGTAAAGGCTGCAGCATTCTGTAGAGATGGTACCCGAGGAGGTGGAACAGCAATCTTTATGGATCCATGTTTGGACTATTCAGTTCTCACTGAGGTAAATGCACTAGCTCTTGAAAAAACGATCGAAATTTGTGGTATTTTTATTAAAAGGCTTAAGACCAACGTATTAAATGTGTATAGATCCCCATCTGGTAACTTTGACACCTTCCTGCAAATCCTTGAGGGGGCCTTAAGCAAGGTTCACTGTCAAAATAAAATAATAATATCTGGGGACTTTAATGTTCATTTTGGCACTAAAAGCAGAGAGTGCATCGATCTGTGTTGTCTTTTGGAGTCATATGGGTTGAAGCAGATGGTAACTGGTGCTACTCGTCAAGCTACATGCCTCGATAATATATTATTTATTAATTTTGACCATCTAAATTGTAATGTCTCACTAGTCAATACATCTATCTAAGAGCACCTTGGACAGATAATTAATATTCCAACAAATATGAATAAATCTAATTTAAAGACCACCAAAGTAACTTTTCGACCCATAACAGAGGTGGGTAAGTTTCAGTTTTATAATTGTGTTCAGCAGTTTAATTAGGATTTTATAAACAATCTTAACTTAAGTGCAAATAAAAAGTTTTCTATGTTTAGTGACTGTCTGTCAAAGGCCTTTCGTAAATCATTTCCTGAAAAAACATATCAAAATAGAAATGATCAAAATCGAACCATTAACTGGTTTAATGATAATCTTAGGTGCATGCGTGAACATCTTAAATTTTTATGTGAACTATACACTAAATACCCTATTCCTTTGTTAAAAAAACTCAAAAACACATACAATTATCGATATAAGCTAGCAATAAGAAATGCCAAAAAAACAGCAAATGATAGCATGATCCAAAATGCTTCAAACCCCATTAAATGCATGTGGAATATAATCAATGAACACCGGGGCATAGTTAAAGGCAACACAGGGGTAGACGTAAATTTACATCCGGACGAATTTAACAATTTTTTTGTTAGAATTGCTCAGGACCTTCAAAGTAGAGTAAAGCCAGCGATTTTTGATCCGACTCAAAATATACCTGAGCCTGAACATCCTGAGTTTAGTTTTGCCGGAATGACATTTAATGAGGTGCGAGATGTTATCGATTCTTTAAAAAATAAACCTAGTAAGGACATTTATGGCTTTGATGTTGCTTTAATTAAATCTATTAAGAACCTGATTATAAGTCCTCTAACCAAATTAATAAACCTTTGTTTTCGGGAGTCAGTATTTCCGGATGTTTTAAAGGAAGCTCTAGTTGTCCCAATCTTTAAAAGGGTGATCCGGGTGACGTCTCGAATTATAGGCCAATCTCTCTTTTACCAATACTTTCTAAAATATTTGAGACGTGTATGGCCATAAGAATGACACATTTCTGTGAATCTTATAATATATTTACTGGCAGTCAATTCGGTTTTTGAAAGGGCCTTAATACTACCTTGGCTATTTTGGATTTAGTATCGACTATTCTTGATACTTTCCAAAACTCCACATATATAACAACTCTTTTCTGCGACCTAAGTAAGGCATTCGACTGTGTCTCTTACGAACTACTTTTAAAAAAACTCCAGAGGTATAATTTTCATAACTCTAGCTTGTCTCTGATTGGGAGCTTTCTTGCAGGTAGAACCCAGAGAGTTGCACTGGGGGGCGTAAAGTCCGCGAAGAGAAATTTAAATATCGGAGTGCCACAAGGGTCAGTCCTTGGACCGTTGCTTTTTAATCTATATTAATGATCTTCCTAATTATGATCCAACATCACGGTACACTCTTTTCGCGGATGATACTACCATAATCAATAAGCATAAAGATCTGGATGAGGCTAAGTCAAGGTCGGGGAGGCACAGGGAATGGCTGAAGCTTGGTTTGGTTCAAATTTACTCTTTCTTAACGTGGAGAAGACGCAGTCAATGGTTTTTCTACACGAGAAATACCGGAAGCTGACATGGTGAAGTCTGTGACGTTTCTTGGTGTCAGTTTGGACTCCCGACTGCGTTGGGACACGCACACAGATCAGCTCTCTCAAAAAATTTGTAAAAATATTTACATCTTACGTAACCTGGCTGAGTGTGTGTCTCGGAATGTCCTTCGGCAGGCATACTTCTCTCTCTGTCACTCGCGCATGAGTTATGCTATAGTTGCCTGGGGTCATGCTACGGGGGCGGGGAGGGTTTTCGTTTGCAAAGAAGGGCTGTTAGAATAGTTGAGGGCCTGGGATATAGGGATGACTGCAAAGAGGCCTTTAAACTTAATAACATATTAACAGTTCCATCGCTTTTCATACTAGAAACTATATGCTATGTTAAAACGAACATCGCTAGGTATAAAAGTCATGACTCAGTACATAACCACAACACTAGAAATTAACAAAATTTGGTATTAAATTGTTGGAGGTTGAAATGTTGCCAGAATGGTCCTAATCATCTAGGTATTCATTTTTACAATAAAGTGCCCGAAAATATAAAACAACTACCAACTATAGCATTCAGGAATAAAGTAAAGTCTTTCCTTATCAGTGGTGCATTTTACTCAGTAGATGAATTTTTAAATTGTATATGGTAGCCATATTATGTTTTTAATATTGTATTTCCTTATGTGTAAATGTGTTTTTTTTAGGATTTTTATTTGTGTTTATAGTGTTTTTGCCAGTAAAGTATGTGTTAATTTAGATTTAGAAGATTTTTAATTAACGAAACATTTTTTTATACCCCATGACTTGTGTAAATACTATATGTATGTTAACATCAATAAATGATTTGATTTTTGATTTGATTTGATATTTGGTTAAGGTACTTAATCGGGTACAAGGTATCCTCCGGTATATTCATCTGCCGCGCTGTAGTAAATCCCGAAATCGCCTCTTGGCCTCCCCTACCATTATTTAAAATGAAATATTTAATTTGCTCTTAATTAAATAATATTTTAAAAATAAATTAGACTGATAACCGGCATATAGATTTTAAAAAACTGTTACCAGAGATATTTGATACAGATTATACTGTACTTTAAACAATATGAAATTACTAACCTGGATGACATTCAAAAGCCCACACTGAATTTAATTTAGCTACTAAAAGTATGTCTGATCCTGATTGTTCTTTAGTTCCTACCAAAGAAACAATGGGACTAAAATCACCTAAAACACAAAAATATATTACATAATTTGTATATAACTAACCCAACATTTGCTGAAGTAGAAATACTTTCGCAAATATTTTTCTCTTAACTTTTAATACATACAGAGTTTCTACTTAACTTCGCATCATATGGAAACAAATTATTATTAATTTTATGAAAAATAGTTGTTCTTTCAAAAAATTCTGCATAGTCTAAAACCTAAAATGAAATCATCAGATATTCATGCTTAAGAGCAAAGTACCCATAATTTTAATATCAAAAACTTGAACAGATGTTTGGAATTAAAAATAAAATTTTAATATGCAATTTGTTTATTTTAAAGAAAAACTTTAAATTTTTTTATGTATTAACTGTGAAAATATAAATTTGTACATTAATGCATACTTATTTCAAAATGTAATATGTAAAGAAAGCTTAAGGACTGTCAAAACAGCGAAAAGTCACAGAAACGCTCGTTATCGCAAAAAATATATAAAAACAAATCTTTAATAATAACCGGCTTGCATATTTAAAAATTATTTTTAATCCTAAATGACTCTTTTTATTAAAAACTTTCTTATTTATTATGAAAAATAGAGGTAATTTCCCCTAGAACGCAATTTATATTTTTTGACATACCTCGTATACCACTGCAAAAAATTATATCTGAGGATTGTATTTTAGGTTTTAGACCATGCAGAACTTTTTATAAGGAGTAGAGTACCTAACTTTTTTAATAAAATTAATAATAAAATGTTTTTTCATATGGTGCAAACTTAAGTAGGTACGCTGTATATAGAGTGATTCTTAACCTATACACATAAACTTGGGAAATTATTGCAAAGGACAAACAATAACTAAAAATTAACAAAAAAGGTTTAAGTTAAGTTATTTTTAGTTAGGAATATATCTTATTATTTAAAAACAATTAAAACAAGTAAAATTTTAGTGACAAATAATGATTAATAAAAGAAAGTTAAGTAGGTACTAACCTATTTTTTGTTTCACAAATAATATGGTATAATCACTATAAGCCATAATAATTGTAATTTCAATTGCGTAAAAATAAAATCACAACTGATAGAAGAGTGTAATATTAGGAATAGCAAACATTATTATCATGACTTCTCTGTGGCTTTTCATAAAAAGATCAAAAAATTCAGGCGATTGATTTTACAAATCTGTGTAAAAACTATACCAAATTATTTCTAAAACAAAAAATAGTTCACTATTTATTATTTGTCCTTATAACGGGCATAATTTTATTTTATTTATAATAACTGATCTAACTAAGTAGAAATATCTTACTTATTTTTTATCAATATTAGTCGTTGTAGCAATAATTTCCCAAATTTATGCATATAAGTTTAGACTCTGTTAACCCCATCCGTAGACAGTCTGTATACATCTAAAACGATACTTTAAATTTAAAAAAAACGTAAATTTAGTATTTATCGTCAAATTACAAACTTCGCAAAATATTTGCTTTATTTAAAATTTCCTGTTAAATAAAATTGTACACAATTTTATTTAAAAGGTACTCTGACAATTGCATTGCCTAGAGACCCCCACTTAGCTAATTCGGTCCTGTATATCTCATGTCTGCCGCCGCTGTTTTTTTCAGAAAAAGTTTCTGAAGAATCTTTAGAAAACAAAAATAAATTGTGCCCTGTAATTTATTTGACCCGGTCTATTAAACTATACTCTGTTCACTATAAATTAAGAAAAACACCTGAACAAAAAATGTATTTCATTGGTTTAACTTCAACTGTATATTTTAAGAAAATACCTTACCTGGTATGCTAAGTGCAACTTTGGGTAACTGCAAATTTCTTACATCAAAAATGGACGCTGTTCCATTTTGAGTACCCACGAATAATTCTTCAGAATTCCTCGGACTCCATCCACATGCCCATGGAGCAGCACCCAAAGATATAGTATGAAGGGTTTGAGTAGTGTGTGTGTCAATTATCTAAAATAAAACATGAACACCTGAAAAAACTTTTTAAAAATGTATGTTAAATAAGCTTTGTAAAAAACACCTCATAACACACCCAGATTAGCGGTAACCTACCAGCAACCCAGAAAAAAAAGCAGTTGGGCGGTACAAAGGTAAGTAATGTGCAGAAATACACCCTGTAAGTTAACTTGCAAGTGGTAACAAACTAGGACATAATAATTTTTAAATTTGTGTGTTTTTCTAGTTGGCCACGAAACAAGTAAACTAGTATTGTTGAGAGTTCATTTTCTATTTTTGACAGCCTTTCCAATGAATATTTTAACTCCTATATGCTTGTGAGACTCAGTTCACATAACAATAATTTTATTTATGATTATAACGCATAGGCGTTGTGTTCGAGAGGCAACCAATTTGGTATTAAAAAAATATAGCAATGGTATAAGCAATACTAGTAGAATTTTCGATAACTTCTAAATAGTAAGGTTTCTTCTTCCTTCTATTAGAAAGATAATTATCTACAGGTTTTCTATTTACACTTTTTTTATATTTTAAATAATAACTAAGCTACAAAGAAAACAATATTTGGGAAAAAAACGTTTTCTTTTAAAAATATCTAGTTAGTCATGATCTTTTTGCACCAAACAAAAAGTGATTTAAACAAAGCTCTAAAAACCACCATTCTTTTTCCATTTAACCATCTCTGTAGCTGCAGCGGTTTTTGAGTTCCCTGTACTAAACATCGCAAAAACTCACCCTGTATATTAAGATAATTTCCTACCTTAAATTTTTTATCCATTGATACTGTCAAAGCTCTATGATCTGCGGGATGAAATGCCATGTCTCGTATAGGATCTTTATGTAGAGGTATAAATTTAATAGCTTTACAATTTGACAAAGAAAACTTTCTTAAACCAAATCCACCAAATAAGTCAGTAGGTGACCTGGCAGCTGCTAATAATAAATCATGGGAAACTGCAAAATAAATAAATAAGGTCAAATTTGGTATAAAATATGACGTGTTATCATATACAGTGCTAGTCTGTAACTTGGAATAAATTCAGTAAATCAAATACCATTATTTTTTGAAAAAATGGTGGGACACGTCGATTAGTATTTTCAGTTGCGGTCTTTGTCATAAAAAAATTAATTATACAGTGCGTCCTAACCTAGAGGTATGACGTCAACGATAATTTTTTTAAATGGCAAACCTGTTTTTTATGACTGTTTTTAAAGGGCAAATCAAGTTTTACATAACTACTAATTTTTTATTTTTTATTGCTTGTCGTTTCCAAGATAATTTAATAAACATTTTTTATTTGCAAAATGTAAAAAATCTATTCAACTTAATAATAACTTTTCTTTAATAAATGCTCAAAATAATGCCCATTCACTATTTGGCAATACCCTAATCGCAATTGAAACTCGTGTTGAACATTTCTAATAATTTCTGGGACAATTAGACTACACTCATGCCTTATTCGTGCTTTCAACTCCTCAATGTTTGCAGGCTTGGTCTTAAATACTTTGCTTTTCAAATATCCCCATAGGAAATAATCCAACGGAGTCAAATCTGGGGATCTCGGTGGCCATTCAAATGGTCCTCTTCTGCCAATCCATCTGCCTCGAAATACATTATCCAAATAATCACGGACAGGTCTTGCAAAATAGGGAGACGCACCATCTTGTTGAAACCAGATGTTTCTACTAGGGACATCAGCTTCTACCGGATCAGGAAACATAATAGCCAGATTCGGAAATAGTTCATCCTCTAAGAACTCTAAGTATCGCGCTCCATTCAGATTTCCTTCAAAGAATATCGGTCCTATAACTTGCTGGCCTACAATCCCTGCCCAAACATTGACTTTTTCTGGCCATTGAGTGTGGCCTTCCCTCATCCAGCATGGATTCTCGTCTGCCCAATAACGATAATTTTGTCGGTTTACCTCCCCATTTAGCATGAACGTTGACACATCAGAAAACAGAATGTTTTCTGTGTTTACATTATTAGACTGTATTAGTTCCATAAATTGTTCACAAAATTGGAGTCTTCTATCTGGATCATCTTCATTGAGTTCCAGGAGGATTGTTAGTTTGTAGGGATGAAATTTTTGCGTTTTGAGAATTCTTACTACTGAAGACTGATTAATTTCAAGTTTGAGCGCAACCTGCCTAGTGGAGATATTAGGATTTTTTGAACAGCTAATAATATATATCAACTTAGACCTCTTCATTGAGCGCAGATTGACGATGAATAGTTGTTTTTCCAACGTGGCCGTTTTCTCGAAACTGTTTTTCAATCTTGCTTATGGTATTTTGTGATATGGGTGGTAAATCAGGATATCTGTCTCTGAATAAATGACTCACTACACTCTGTGTTCTTGCTCAATCCCCATAACCAATCATCATTAAGATTTCAATTTTGTGATTTTCAGTTAAGTAAGGCATTGCGAGATGGAGATCTAACTTGACAAAATAAAAGTAGTAGTAAAAGTCATGTAGTATTAAATGTACCTTACTGGTGTTACTGTTTAAACGAACGTGAAATACCACCTTCTAAGCAGAATTATCAACTGTTTACAATATCAAATTCCTTTCGAAAATACCAATTGTAATTGAAAACAGAATAATCTTTAAAGTACATAAAAAAGTCGGACAACATTTGAGCATACATTTTTTGCAAATAAAAAATGTTTATTAAATTATCTTGGAAACGACAAGCAATAAAAAATAAAAATTAGTAGTTATGTATGACTTGATTTGCCCTTTAAAAACAGTCATAAAAAAAACAAGGTTGCCATTTAAAAAATTATCGCTGACGTCATATTTCTAGTTTAGGACACACTGTATAATTAATTTTTTTTATGACAAAGACCGCAACTGAAAATACTAATCGACGTGTCCGACCATTTTTTCAAAAAATAATGGTATTTGATTTACTGAATTTATTCCAAGTTACAGACTCGCACTGTACATATAGGATTTGAGTGTCATACCTGAAATATCAAATACTCTACAATCTCTACAACCACTCTTATTACAAACTTCTACATGTTTTTCCAAATACAGTCTTATTCTGTTTAGTGGACTTTGTAAAGTCAGGCGAAAATCTGTTGGTTTACTACCTAAAAATAAAATAAAAACTTTTATCAAAAACTGGTTGCTGAACGTTGTTATCAATAGTTTTTTTACTACAGCTTGGTAGATAGAGTTTTACCACCTTTGAACTTTGTCTTTAACGATTTAATGGAACAGCTTATAGTCTATCATAACACATTTTAATCATCGTTTTAAAACTAAATTTTGTTTGAGTTGTGTCTACTGAATGTTCTTACCAAGTATTTTAAAATTTTATTTTATTTGAATTTGTTCAAGTATAAATATTTTTAAATGTACTTTTACAGCTAAATACAATGTAATGATTTACCGTGCAGGTAATTTTGATTTTCATATTAATTTTAAAGACAGTTAGACCAGGGTCGACAATTTTTGATACAAAAAAAATAGTTGGATAAAATCCATTGAAAAAGTAGAAAATATAACAAAAATAAATTACGGGCGATCTGAGGTAGGGGGTAGGGGTTTTAAAGATGAAAAACGGTTTTTCTTAATTTTAGGCAAAACTAGGTACAAGTCCTATAGAAAAAGTTAAATAGAGAAGTTTTAGGTAATAAAAAGATCTACCACTTTTGCATTTACACAAAATTCAAATAATTAAGTTTTTGATTTTTATTTTTATCTTTTACATAAACAAAAAACATCACATATCTAAAAAAATATTTTTGCTCATTATTTTGACTTGATATTGAAAAAGTACCTTAATTTTTAATCAAAAATTCACGTGTCAAAACATCGACATTTTCAAAAAAGTCGGTCGGCTATTTGTTTGTTGAGTTCTCTACTTTTTGATGGTGTAAAAAAATATACATTACCATGTTAAATTTTCTTACTATAGTACTTGTAGTTTTGCCGGAAATCGAGAAAAATAATTTTTTACATTTAAAAACTCACCCCCTTCCACTACCCGACCTCAGATCGCCCGTAATTTATTTTTGATTTAATTTTTTTTTATTAATATTTTCTTCAAGTTTTTCAATGGGTTTAATCCGCCTATATTTTTTTGTTTCAAAAACTATTGACACTGGTCTAATGATTTAAAAAAAATCGGATCCGGGTTTTTTGCATTTTCTAAGAACATTTCCCATTGTAACGCACATATTTTTTTACGCCATCAGAGTCGATACTTCAACGAACAAAAAGATTACGACTTTTTTGAAAATGCCGATATTTTGACACGTAAATTTTCTATTGATAATAAGGGTAATTTTTTAATATTAATTCAAAATAATATGAAAAATAAATATTTCAATGTTTCAAACCAAAAAAATTACAGTGTATTTGGGACATACAAAGTACGTTTTCACCAAATTTTGTAATTTTTTTTTTTTTTGTAAGAGATAAAAATAAAACAAAAACTTGGTAATTTGAATTTTTCACATAAAATTTAGGGTTATGTAAAGAAAGCATAAGTACAAAAAAGGTAGATCTTTTTATTGACTACAACTTTGCGAATTAAGTTTTATCTTTAGAACTTGTAGTTTTGCCGGAAATCGAGAAAAACCGTATTTAACACTTAACCCCCCTCTCTCTCTCTTTATTTTTCCTTTAATTTTTGTTATATTCTTAATCTTTTTCAATTGGTTTCACAATACTATTTTTTTTACTTTTACAGCCCTTTTAAAGGCTTCAGCACTGGTCTAAGTAAATTGCTAAAAATTGTAGCCAATAACTTTTTATCAAGTATTACTTCAGTCAACTATTCTTACCCAAAGTTAATTCTTGTATTCTCTTATTTAGCTGTTCTATTTCTGCTTGCAAAACTTGCTCCCTACTCACATACTTCAAAATATTTTGCTGAGCAGCATTTTTCTGCATTAAGGCAAGTTCCAATTGTTGTTTAACACTTTCCAATTCTATATTATCTACAGCTATAAGTTTTTTGGCATAAATAAATCGTAGATCTGATCGCCTTACTGATTTTTTACATGTAGGACATGAGTTTTTGGACTGAGTATCGAGCCAACGGATAATACATTTGTGTCTAAAATAAGTAAAAGTTTTTAAATTATGTATAGTAAGGAGTCCCTAGACAATTTTTCCAAGTCATTACTGACAAGCTAATTTTTCTTGAGTAGCTTCATTTTGACGGGACGCCCAACTTTTTTCCTTAAGTCCGTTTTACAGTCGGCAATTTTGTTGCAGCAACTTTCTTTTAACAATAAACTTGCTGCAAGTTTATTGCAGATTCGGTTTACAATCGGCAATTTGCTTTTTAGTATTGCAAAAATAGGGCAAGGTACCAACGTGCAAAAATGTGAAAATAAAGTTAGAACCTAACCTTGCTATTGACCGGTATTTAGAATAGCTGTAAAAATTAAAAAATCAAACGAAAAAGAGCCAACGCGTCTACAATTTGCCTCATTATTGCTGCCGCTACCCTCCTGGGGAATGAAAATTCAAGAAAAAAAGCAAAAAGGTGGTGGTCACTCAACTAGTAACATTGGGTGGGGTTGGTACCATTAAAATAACCAAATTATTTTGGTTGCAAACTTGCAGTTGCAACTACAAGAAAAATCGGTCCAACTGATAAAGTTACAAGTCGCAATATGCTGCCAAAAATCAGCTGTTCGCGTACTGCGCATGCCTACCACAAGTTTCTTGCAAGTTGCAGAAAAAACTTGCCGACTGTAAAACGAACTTTACAACAATTTTCGTTGGTGGTAGCTTACAGGGGTAGCAGAAATTAAGTGTGTTGATTTGACAGATATCAAAAATGTATTACAAACAGGGATTTTCTCTGTTAGTTTTCAAAATAATTTTCTAAATAAACCGAAAAAAAAGTTATCCTACAAAATGTAAGGTTTTCCCTTCCCACCAACATGTATGGTTAGCGATGTTATGAAAAATAACTACTAACCAGCTGATTTTTTCTGTTGATTAAATATTTATATAATTTAACACCCACATTGTCCTACAAATTGCGTGGTACATCATCCTGGTTTTTTACTATTTATCAAATCCAAATATTAAATCTCTGCTACCCCGGTATGCTATCAGCAACGAAAATTGGAAAATTTTAAGGAAAAAAGTTGGTCGTCTCGTCAAAATAAAGCTACTCACGAAAAATTAGCTTGTTAGTAATGACTTGGAAAAATGGTCCAGGGATCCCTAACTAGCATGGGTAAAGATTTTTCTTTAATCTTTAGAGGTTGTTTCTAAATACTATGCATACTGGGTTAGTAAAAAGTACTGCAATTCTTAGGTATTTTTAATACCTCCAAAGTTCGATTTACGACAGTGATACTAACTGTTGCCAAATTTCCCAGTTATGGTACAAATGTAGTTTTTTTTATCTTAAATAGAATGTCCTATTTATATTCATTGCAATAAATTGGAATTGTTAAGTGATAGCCCAAATATTCAAATTCTATCCCAGCATTTTCAATAAAATCTGACAACACTGCAGATATGACTGTTAATTCATCTCCAAAAACCCGCAGTTTTACCGGTTTTTAAAATATTTATACATTAGTTTTTACTAAGTATTTATAGGTACCCTGGTTAATGACTAAAAATATACTGGGTCAGTGGCGCAACTAGCCTCTGGATCTTGAGGGGGCCTTAAACCCCAGTTTTACACTATATTTGCGAAAAACACCAATACATTTTAAGTGCTCAACAATTTTGGGGGCTAATCGCCGTCTTGGGGAGGCTAAGCTAACTTTTTTTATTTATTAGGATAATAATATAATATTTGGTATATACATATGTAGGTACAACACATACAGTGTGGACATAAATAGTCCCCCCTGCTGACTTTTGTAAACTGATTTTTTTTATAAAATTTGGGTATAACTAATGGAAGACACTTGAAAACGGACAGAGATTAAACTCCCAAAACGTTGTGTGAATAATAAAATAAAGACATCTGGAAGTCCAAAATTCTTTAAGTATTACTACTGAATCATTGTCTACCACAATCAGACTACCAACTATGTTATCATATTTTGTGACAATTTTGTTTTGATTTGATTTCTTATTGTTGGATAGTTTATTACTGTCATTTCCTGAGCCTTATTGGGTTTGACATAGGTTCTACAAAATAAGTAAGTTTTTTGTATTAAATAATTTTTTAGCGTTTATGTTTCAGCAATTAGGTAATAACCATAGGTAGATAATTATCTCCACAAGCAAAAACATATTACAAAGTGACTTTTATTTAAATAGTCTTATGTTGTTCAAAATAACTCTGGTCTGCAACAAAAATTTTTTTGCTCCTTCGAATTATTACACACTATTGTTACGGATTTAATAATTCTGAATAAAGATATTTAAAAGACATGTATCACATCTAGTTTTTGTGTCATATATTTTTTTAATGCATCTTTAGCTTTAAATTCAAATCTTAAATTTAATACCTTAAATCTAATAACTAAAGAAATAAAAGACATGGTTCATCCACAGACCTAAAAAGAAATTAAATAGTCTATAAGCTTGTTATTAGTTAAATTGTGCTTTATAGTTTTCTTTCTTTAAATCTTTTTTAAAGGATTTTATGGCAAATCCACCAAAAAAATTGGCAAACATAGCTTTTAAAAATTTCTCGTCTTATCGCCCTTTCTTCTATTATGTCTTGATTAAACCTTTAACCTTGATCATCTAATACTGCATGCAGATTAGCAAGAAAGAAAATCATGGAAAAGTTTGAAAAATGAATTTTAAGGAACATGCTAGATAGATAGATAGAATATATTACCTTAAAATGCACAATAGGTACAAAGGGGTCGTCAATATAAATAAATATAAATACTATAAAAAATATATAGATATACACAAATATACATAGACACATAAATATATAAAATGTAATTGTAAAAAACACATTAAAAAAAGAATACAAATGAACAGAAACCCTAGCTATAAATAATTACTATAAATAAAGTTAAAATTTTGTATAAATATATACATATAAAAGAATATTAAAATTGTCAAATCAAAACGCAAGCAAAGTAACAAAGTCTAATGTCGCATATACTCTGCAACCGAGTAAAATGCCTTGTCAATAAGAAATTGCCTAACGGCATTCTTGAATTTACCACCATGCATATTTCTAAAATCTCTTGAAAGCTTGTTGTAGAGGGTAAGACAACCGTAAAAGGAGAGTTTTCGAAAAAGGAGGTCCTGTGTAAAGGAACATCTATAATAGTCCTGTTTCTAGTGCTGTATTGATTTAACTCTCTGAGTCTCCTAAATAGTCCCATATTAGAATTTACATAAGTCACACACTTAAAAATAAACACACATGACAAAGTGTGGATTCTTTTCTGGACAAATAAAGGTTTGCAGCTGTCACGCGGTTTAAGATTAAAAATTAACCTCAGTAGCCTTTTTTGCGCCACAAAGACTCTCTCAGATGCATTACTACCTCCCCAGGACACAATATTATTCGAAAGATGGCTGTAAGCCAGTGAATAGTACACAGAGAGCAATCCCGATTCGTCCAGTGTATTTTTAAGTTAAGGATTGCATAAAACGCTGAATTTAATTTTGCGCAGACATAATCAACGTGATTTTTAAAAGACATTGTGGAGTCAAAAATGGTTCCTAAAAATTTGGTTGTTTCGGAAAATTTAATATTATTATTTATTTCAAAATTTGATGGTAGCGGTTTTTTAATAAAGAAATTCATGTATACAGTTTTGTTAGTGTTGATTATAAGATGGTTGTTTCGACACCAGACTTCCATATCATGGCACACAATCCTAATGTGATCTGAGAGCTCCTCCCGAGTATCCGCGGCTACCACCACTGTCGTGTCATCGGCGTACATTGTAACAATGCTTATATGCTTTTTAATTTTACAGTATTGTTAAAAATTTCAAATTTTGAAATAAATTGTTATAGGTATTTGTTTTAAATTAAAAAAAAAAAAGTATTATCATTCTAGAAAACCATTTAATGGTATTTTTTAATGTAATTCGACTCAAGTTTAATATGAGTGTTCTTTATGAGTTTTTAAATTTGTTAGCCTACAATGAAACATTTTTTTATTTTTGGAACACTAACTCAAGGATATTTTGAGTTATTAAAGAACTCAAATCCTTCACCATTCTTATTTATGACCTTTATAACTTTATTAACCCGTTACGCATGACTTAATCACGCCGGACAAAAAGATTTGCATTGAATATAATCTAATCTTTCACATGAAGACACATGCGCATGCAATGCAAAACATTTGTCAGGCGTAGGGTAGGCTGTACATCTCATGTGTAACAGAAATTAAACCATTCACCTCTAGACTAAGGTAAATTTGGTTAAATTGTTATATTTTGGCCTTAAAAATGTGTGGTGATGTTTTTGCTGCACCTTTTAGAGACAAACTGTATTTATAAAAATCCAAACAAATTTTGCATAATACTTTATTGGTATTAATTTTTGTTTTATTGGTATAAAATAAAATGACGGGTCAGCAGTTAAAACTAGACTTTTAAAATAGGACTAAAACTTGGACTCAAGTTTATTTTCTTTAATTTATTTGCCTGGAACAATGTTTACTGCCTTGGTATAGGCTGTAACTTCTTTACTTCAGTGAGCAGTGAACCACGAACTATAAAACTCATTTATGTTGAATAGCACTAAGGCATACATGGCAAAAATAATGGTAGATATAAAATTATTCAAAGCTTGACTTTTAATGCCTTTCAAAGGGTAAGTCAGAGCGCGCATGCAAACATTAACATCAACGAATTCAGAACTAAATTAGTAAATACCTATGGGTAACATTAAATATATGAAATCACAGTAATAATTTAATATTGCTATTCCTACCCAAACAAATGTCCACACTTAAGAGCACATATTCGATGGTCACCACTATTTGTCCAAGCCTCCAGGCAAATGGGACAAGTAGTACCATCTTCGTCATCTTCAAATTGTGTTTGAGTGTTTTGGCTAGTTGCTTCTTGGGGTTCCTCAGGATTTGATATAGTTTCTTCTTCATTTTCCAAATCGTTTTCAGATTCATTATCAGGTTCATTGGGCTCTACAGGTATTTCAACTTCCATTTTCGTCTTAAAATAAAAAATGTTTACATCACATTCACTTTTTTCCTAAGTATTTTGCTTACCTTCCATTATTAGTTAAAGAAAAACTTAAAATATTAAAAATTTTGCAAATTTCGCGGTTGTTTTGGGTTGACGGTAAAACAAAATTATAACCTTACTTTTTAATGTCACTGTCTCATTGTCAAATGTCAAATTTAGGGCATGTTCGGAAATTGTAGGCTGTACTCAAAGTCGGTCTATATAAGGTCACGACATTCGGCCATATTGCTTTGACGTGTTATGACGTCACATCTCCAATTTTTCGGCCATGTTGTTCAGTGCCGGAGATATACAGTTTATTGTATTATTAGAACAACCGTTTACAAAACAGTTTTTAATTATTAATAAGTTGTAAATTATTTTATTTTACTATAAAAAACATTTGGAATTACATCTTTCAACAAATATCACTTCCAAAACAATGCAAAATGAAAGGCGCAAATTCTAGACGCCACTGGATTGATCATCAGCTTTGATTTTACTCAGTCTTGCCAAATTTTCTTGTGCCCTTCCTTGCGCCCCCGACCTCGAACCGCCTAAAAGTTGAGGATATGTCGCAACCTTATAAATATAAACTAACCTTGGGCTGTACTCAAGAAATGTATTTAATTTTTTTTATATTTTTAAATGGGTTGTTGATCAATTAGTATTATAAGAAAAAGCAGACCATAAGTATTCTAAAAAACTGAACAAAGGTTAAAAAAACAAAAAGAGTAGCTTTTAGCCGGCTGTCCATGAGAGCGGTTTTCCGCTCGCGGATGATAATTCAGCGTTGTGATTGGTTAGTGCAAGTTTAAAATGCTTTTTCTGCCAATCACAACGCTGAATTATCATCCGCGAGCGGAAAACCGCTCTCATGGACAGCCGGCTTTTACCGTGTTTAAAATTAAAAATCCCTGCCATCTCTTGCTAAATTATGTTACTAATTAAAGAAACGCCAATATTAGAGACATTTCAATCTCAAGTTTTAGGCCGGGTTTATAAATCAAAATTTAATTTTAGTGTTAGCAGAGTTTCTTTATGAGAAGGGGTTTAGACATAAGCAAGACCGGTGATAGCTCTTCTCAGGGACGTGAGGGTTTGAGAATTACGATTTCGGTTGGCCGTTCTGTTCAAAGTTGGTAGCATTATCAGCTGATGACAGAGTCGTGCGTTGTCGAAGCTTTGTTTGGTAAAAACTGTGGAAATTTGCCATTTTTATTTTGGTTGTATATTTTGCAAGGATTTCCAGTTGTTAATGTTTTTGGTTAGTTTAGAGACTTCACATATTATTTGTTCGGACTCGTTTTATTTTAGAGATTTTGATAGTGTTTAGTCGAATAGTTTTCAGTCATTCATATTTTTATATACATATGATACAGATGAGTGTCCGCTAATTAATGGTACACAGAAAAACCACAGATTTCTTATGCGAAAATACCCATTTAGGATTTAAACAAACATACCTATATCCAAAAGTTAATGATAAGGAAGATACGGGGTGTTAAAGGGACATAAATATTTTTATTCATGCATTTCGATAATTTCTGATATGTTTTAAACATTTTAATAAAACTCGGTATGTAGGAGTTTTTAGATATCAGCTATTTATTTATATCTGCGTAGTTGTAATTATACCTAATACGATGTCATTGAAGGTACATACATACTTTCGGGTGCACTGAACAACTAAAACGTGAATACCTTAAAAACGGTTGTCAAGACCGATTCTTACTAAGTATACCTTTTTTGTGCAGAAAGCATAGAGAAGCTTACAAGTTTACATACATACAAAGTAGTAACAAAAAATTGGGTAGTTTTAGAGAATTTTAAATAGTGTACCCATCGCCCTCTAGTCTACACACAAAAATTTATATTTGATCTGAAAAGCTAATTTTAAAAACCCCTAGATACCGTTTTATTAAGATATTTAAAAAGGGGGATCAATTATCGAAATAAATTTACTTTTTCTTTTTACTATGACACCCCCGTATCTTCCTTTATTATAAACTTTTGGATATTAGGTATGTTTGGTTAAATCTTAATATTCTGGCATAAGGAATCTGTGATTTTTCTGTGTACCATTCATTAGCGGACACCTTGTATACAAAGTTTTTAAAATGGTTTTTGACTTACGGAACCATGGAAAATCTTTTGCTCTGCCTGGTACCTGGTATCGTCCTGTCGTCGCTTTGATAATTTTTAATTTTCAATATTTACACCACATTTATATTTTTGTTTTAAGTTATGTCTATTAAAATAATCCAATAAATTTTGTTTACAACATACAGTTCTTTTTTGTTTTCTCCTTAATTCTACACCACTGATCTGCCTAAAATCAAACGCGCTAGCCAATATGGCGAATGTCGTGACCCCTATCTCATCAATCGACTTTGAGTATTAGTATTAAGCCTACTGTCCATGAGAGCGGTTTTCCGCTCGCGGTTGATAATTTAGCGTTGTGATTGGCGGGAAAAGCATTTTAAATTTGCACTAACCAATCACAACGCTGAATTATCATTCGCGAGCGCAAAACCGCTCTCATGGACAGCCGCTTTTGTGTACATTTACAACCAATTCTGAAATTTCAAATTGACATTTAAATCCTAAAACAATTGGTTTATACTTTACTTGTCAAATTTAAATTTGATAAGTGAAGTTTAAACAATTGTTTAAATGTCAATTTGAAATTTCAGAAGTGGTTGTAAATGTTATAACATCTGGTGTATTCCTTTTATGCTCCAGAACCGCCCGGAACGACACCATGAGTGTTCCTTTTACAATTTTTTGACATTTTTTCATGTTATAGAACCGTTCTTGACATTATTGACAGTTCAGAGAACGGTTCTACAAGGTAAAGGAATACACTAATTAGCATTAGTGACAGAACATACATTTAAATTGAAGTGTTTAACTTAAGACTAAAATAGGGAAAAATATTAATTGCTTATGTGCGATAAAAAGTAAATACTTTTTATTCAAGTTTCATTACTTATTGTTTGTTAAATGTAGGTAATAATTGCTACCAAAAAATTTCTAAATTTAAGTTAGGTTAATACCATTATTTATACTAAAATTAAATTCTGATTAATAAATTCGGCCTTAGTCCCGTCAATTAAGACATTCGAGGTTACGAAAATTCATGCGAATACATTTAATTTGTTTAAAAAAATAGAGAATATTGCACAGTAAAATAAGGCCAGGCACTAATAATACCGGCCTTATTTTGACATCTGAGCTTGCGCAGATGCAAAATACTTAAAACCTTGCTTTTTCAAATGTATTTCTTTAATTGTGTTAAACAAAACCCTACAACACAAAACAATAAAGAAAAACAACCAAGAATTTTTCCCCCTTTTTTTAGGTTAATGGTACTGTCAACATGATTTGCAATAACTCTAAATTATGGGTACAAGCACTATTTAAATAAGGCCGGTATTAATAATTCCCGAGCTTAATAAGGCAACTTGCAATAATTCTCTATTAATAGTTCTGTTTGGGGGTTCTATGCACAAATTCCCTAATAATACACTCACGCTGAAAATAGAAATCTGTAATCTACAAATATCGCCTCAGTACGGCGCGCCTTCTACCAGTATACTGTGAAATTAAATTATTTGCATATTTTGTCAACGGCCTAGTAAAACTGCTTGATTTGCCATCTCTTTTTATGTATAGTATTGTCATGTAAGAGTAAAGGAGAAAACTAGTTCGAAACAAGTTTCCTTTAAAAAACGACAAAACTACTTGACAGCTTGACGGGACTTGAATGGATTCACAGGAAAAAGAACAGCGAAGTTCAGCAGGAATTCGATGAATTTGCCCGTTTCGAAAAGTTCGCAGGGCGTGTTTTTATGTGCAAAAATTTCCGGATACTTCCGCAGACATTCCTCAATAATTTCGGATAAAAAGGACTATAAATAACGGAGTGCCAGTGAATAATATACATTTGCGGGACAAGTTTATTTTTTAAGTTCAGGAATTTCTGTACTCAGCCAGGTAAGCAAAGTAAACGATGACGTTATTTTATCAACAAAAAAGCCTGTAAATTAAATAAATGTCTGAGCAAACAACACGAGAATTAGATAACAATAAGAAAAAAGCGGTAGTTAAATGGGTGTAACTTGCCGTTTATTTTTTGTATTTTTGCTCACTTGCTCATACCTTATTAAATGGTACTTCCTTCCTATTTTACCTGCAATCAAGGCCGTTTGCAGTTTGCACACCTGTAGGAGTTTGTGGTTAGATAATTTAATTTTGGCTTTTAATTGTCAACAAAACCAACAGTAAACAACATTGCCTGATTTATACAACTTTTACCCACTTGAAAATCAAGTAGGTATAGAACCCTGTATGAAGTTTAATTTGGTCTTAACAATCATCTACATTTCTGTTAAATTTAAAAACCCATTATAAAAATCTATGTTTATATGTCTTCAAAAAGTGGCCTGTGGAAACACGGCCTAACAACATGCTTTTAAATGTACAGGGGTTTCATTTATACTTTTCCACCCAATTACAACAATAAGAAAAAAGAATTTAAAAAGTTTTTTTTTTTAAGAAGAATGTAAGTAGTGGTGAGCTGTTTTTAAATGGAGCACCCTGTATATTAATTATATCACCATTAAAAAGGTTTTTTAAAGAGCTTTACAAAAATACCACACGGAAATATGGCACCCCATATATTGTATTATTCTTAAAAAACATTTTAAAGAGCTTTAAGAAAATGCCATATTTGATATGTCTATCTATGATAGTTCTGGAAATGTGACCATCATAATCTAAAAAGTGGTAGGTTTAACATGTTATATTAAATATAGAACTCAAACACATTTAGCTTAGTGGTTGTAGATATACTGAAAATTATACATAATTTTCAGACATGGATATTCACATTTAGAAACTCTTAAAGAAAAACATATCAAATATGTTTTCTTAAAGCCCTTTATAATATCTTTTTAATGGTGATTCAATATAGGTAGTGTTTTATTTAAAAAATCCTATTTATTATGGAACTATTAACGATTGCTGCAATTACGAAACTATGGATTTATTAAATTGATTATTTTTTTATAGTTTTTTCAGAGACCTTTGCCTTTTTAATGCTGATGAAATATACTATTCTATATACTGTTCTATTAAAAATGAAAATGATTTTTAAAATAATAGTCAATGGAACTAATCTAGATACTCCACTGAATTTACATAAAAATCCATAAAACCTTACAATTTTTTATTTCTCCATGATGCTCTAATAACAAGCAAGTTAGTCTCTGGTCAATTTGATAAAGTTTGAAAAACGCTCTGTAACTCGAAGATGTATCAAGTTAGCCGTGACTTACTTCTACATCTAAATTAATTGAGGGCCTAGTTTTAAAGTGTACCATCTCCAAAATTAGATTTTCATGTTATAGCTAATCAAAAATACACAAAGACTCTATACATTAAATGTAATTTGTTTTTTTCTACTTTAAACACTCTGTCATTGATGTAGTCATTGCCTAAAAAGTGATTTATTTAAATTAATCGCAGAAAAACCATCCATCTTTTATTATACTGTTGTATTAAAATGTGTAAATGGAGATGGTACCCTTTAAAGTCAAAGTCAAGTCAAAATATGCTTTATTATCCAAGAAACAAGATTCTTATTGACAAAGCAGTTTTAGAAATATATACATTAAAGAAAAAAATTATCAAATGCAAACAAATAGACATAAAAAAACAAACATTAGAAATAACCAACAACTTAAAATTAAAAATACAAATGTGCAATGTAACAAAAAAAAATACAGAGCTATAAATTGACAATAATTTAAAAAAAAAAAAACATGCAGATTAACATATATTACAAATTATAAAAATACACACAATAGTGTCACAAAACATCACTGTAAAACTCATCCAAACTATAATAAGCTTTACCAATTAATATATTTTTAATTTTTCTCTTAAAAAGGTGTAGTGAAGGAGAGGCTTTTATTTTATTGGGTAAATGGTTGTACATTTTTATGCTTTCATAAATCACAGATTTTTTTGTTAAGGTCCGAGTCGGTATGGGTAGGGATATGTCATGTGTCTGGCGAGTGTTGTAAGATATTTCCCGTGAAACAAAATTGTGGCGGCTTTTATAAATAAGGGTGACAGTCTCCAAAATAAATAAACTGTAAAGAGTTAGTATTTTCTGGCTTATAAATAGAGGTCTGCAAGAATCCCTTGGTCCGCGCCCTACGCAAGTATCTAATAGCTCGCTTCTGCAAAACAAACAGATTGTTAACAAGATAATTGGCGGACATTCCCCAAAAGGTAATCCTGTATCTAAGGTGCGACTCTATAAGCGAGTAGTATACGGTTCTACCCACCGAGGGACCCAACTCGTTCAGTATAACTTTGAGCGCTTAACAGCCTAAGGCAACCCTCTTTTTGATCGCAACTATGTAGGAAATCAAACTTTAACTGGAAACTAGGCCCCTTAATTTAAAAAATTATTGCTGAAAATGCGAAATCAGAATTGTTCTATCTCTTTTACTTTTCGCAACACCCTGAATGGACAATAAAAATGCGCCACCCTGTACATATTCTGTAAATATTTAATTTTGACTGCACCCAATAAACAATGTACACTTCTCTAACTTCAAATTGTTTCTTTTTTTTTTAACACATGGTGTGTGTTGTGACCAAAAATCTTGTTTTTTTAACACCTAATGTTTGCTGGTACTCGGGAGATTTAAATAGTTATTTATGTATAAGAAAATAAAAGTACCTTTTTAATTTAATTAAAAAAAGGTTTCTAAATTGGCTTTTACATAACAATGATCTAAACTGTAATGATAATCTTACTGTTATCTTTGATGTTGGTTCCTAGATAATACTTATTAAATAGTTTAATTTAATATACCTATGATAGGTTTATTTTTTTATTTATCATGTTATCAGTTAATGCTCTGTACTCATTCATCAGAAAAGTATTTTTAAATAATACTCCTGATTATTCCTAAGGCTCTACAAGGTTGCTTACTAGTAGGTGTCATAGAAATACCCTTGAAATACCTTAATAAACAAAAATTGTGTAATAATGATTTTGTCTATTAACACTGATTATTAAAGTTTTACTTTTGCTTTAAAGTTATTTATATCAAGTAAATAACATAAAAATATGAGGATACCTAAATTAATTTGGCCTCCAATCAGGCGCGGCGAGTTCTGAAATTTTATATTGGTGCCATATGTCAAAAACTTTTTAAAGAGCAAAATAAAAAGGTCCTTTACCACATACATTTTACTTACTCCATTTCTTCTTGCCTGATAGCAAAAAATTTATATAGTTTTGAAAAACAAACCTTAAAAATATCAAAGTTGTTCATTTCTCCTATGGGTGCATTTTCGGGGGAATGGGTGCAATAATGCACCCATATGAGAAAAGAACAATTTTGATATTTTTGAGTTTGTCTTTTAAAAAGGTTCAAACATTTTACTATCAGGGAAGAAGAAATGGAGTAAGTAAATGTATGTGGTGAGAGACCTTTTTTGCTCTTTAATAAGTTTTTGACACATGGATCCATACAACGAGCATATAACTGTAAAACTGTAACAGTTTGCTACCATAATTTATCATAAACAATATGTAAAGTATTAACTCTTTTCAGAACCTTCCTGGCGATTTGGTCCTTGCCCAAGTGCATACAGAATTTTGTTAAATGTATGTTTAGCTTTAAAGTGTATATTATATATTTTAAGGGCTTTCTTTTTAATGTGTATAAAAAAATATTTTTTTTTTTTTGTATTTTAACTTCTTCCTATTGGAAACACCTTTTGACTACTGTTGATGTGTAAAAGTATCCTGTATACATTATTACCAATAAATGATTTGATTTGGTTTGATGAAATTTCAAAACTCGCCGCGTCTGCCTCCAATTGCATTCTCCTTTAAATAAAAATGCGTTTAATATGAAGCATTAAGTGTGCTAGTTATACATTTTGCTTTTAGTATTTTGCTATCACATCAAAATTTTGTGTAAAAGCCTTTTTTATAATTGCGATAATTATAAATTTTCGTGTCGATGTTCTGGAATAAATATTACTTAATTCTGCACAGATTAGAGAGATTAGTATTTTTTACAACTTTAAAAGCACCCATTGAATAACCACTCCAATTCATCTTTATGTACCAGCTCAACATCAAATATTCTGTTTTCTTACTCAGTTTAATTAAAATGATCTTGTTTGACACATAAATGTGTTCTAATTGGTCAATTTTCAAGGTTTGTTCAAAATTGACCAATCCAGAACACATTCCTAAGTTTTATCCGATCGGTTGAAGCGGATTCAGTATAACAATCTACATGTACTCACAATTTTTGGAAGATATTGGTAGTATAATAATTTTAATTTAAACCTTAATAGTATAACTTATCGTTACAAACGTTTCTTTTTTAATAGACTTGAAGACACTACTTAGAA
Source organism: Listronotus bonariensis (assembly GCA_014170235.1). NCBI lineage: Eukaryota > Metazoa > Arthropoda > Insecta > Coleoptera > Curculionidae > Listronotus > Listronotus bonariensis. The sequence goes on from JACEGR010006295.1 coordinate 49,880, forward strand.
ATTAAATATCAGGGTGTCCGGAAAGGTGAGGTCATTACCTATGGGAAGAAGCATTTGTATTTATAGGGATATAAGTTGCCCAAATATCATTGGTACTGTGGCAACAGTTCCAAAGTTATAGATTAAAAAAGTTTTTTTTAATCTGAAGTACTAACATTATTTTGGCTCACTTTATCACTTCCAAGATCATCCCTACCATTTTTTGACTCCACTATTCCCTAAAAATAATATTTTTTTAATAGCACTTATGTGTTTCGTCGCTATTTATATATTTTCCGAGATATTTTTGTACCTTTATTACCCTACCAGTAGAAATCTTCTCCTTTTGCCGCGAACCGTTCTAACTATCTATCTAACATCCATGCAATGGCTGCCTATGTAACGGAATCTTTGAGCCTAATTTTAACCAACTTCCAGCTATTCGATTTCTTTGAAACTTTGCACGTATTAAGGAAACATGACAATGCAATAATCTGCAAACAGTATCCCAGTTTATCTTTTTTTTGATCGCCAGGAAAAAAAAATTCCATTATATTATAAAAACACACACCTAGGTTGCCATCTGTTGGCAACATTTCAACACTTTGCTATTAAATGAAGAAGAAATTTTTGAGTGGGTTGCAATATGTTGGCAACGGTCCAAACATTGCCTGGATTGCCATCTGTTGGCAAAATTTCAAACTTTGCTACTTAATGAAGAAGAAATTTTTAGTGAGTTGCAATCTGTTGGAAAAAATTTTAAAATTTGCTACTCTTGTTCATTAAAAAAATTTTTCGCCATTTTGTCAAGAGTAGCAAAAACTAAAAATGAAAAAATAATTAATAGTTTAAAAAAACTAAAAAAACACGCACTCCTCAGCAAATCCGCGACCCATCCATGCAAACCAAGTCTAGTGAGTAAAGAACCTACCTTTATATTGTATTAAGGCTGCGTTAGTCGCGTCGCGCCGCTCCTATTTCCCAATGCAGCTCCAAGGTAACCTAGACTGTGGTTACGCCGCCATGTTTTTAGTTGGTGTGATTTTCAATAACCCATGGACACATATTCAGAGTTTTTAGCGACCTTTTTTTTCCCATTAAATAGAAAATTTTGAATGTTCACCTGAAAAATGACACCGCTCTAGAAAATAAAAAAAAGTATTGGACTCAGAGATGTGTTAAATGATCTTCCGATATATTTTTTCCTTCTAAACACCATTATCCATCTCTTAGTCCGATTTCCAACTCCTAAACTGTGCGACTTACAACTAATTGCAGATTTTAGGTTTTAATCTAGATTAATTTTCTTTCTACCTTTTGTTTGTTTTTATTTTCGTCCTTTTACCTATGTTGCGTAATCTTAAAACTGACCGAGTAAACAGTTCTTAAATTTCTGCACAATTCGGCCACGTTCTTTGCAAACCAGCAGGATTTGAAGCACGAATATTTTTAGGTTTTTACAAATGTTTTTTTCTTACTTTTTTAGCTGAAGGACCAATATCACTGGTCTGCATTTTATTTTATTTTTGTCTGTGGTCAAAGATTTTGTAACCGTTTTCGGGTAAATAATATGTGCTGATTTTATAAATGTGGCCTATTTTTCTATATCAGGTCAGAGTTTTTTTACTATCAGTATATTTTGAAAAAGTTTTAGAACATCAGCTCTACAACCCTAAATATTTGGTACAAATTATATTTCACAAGCTTAAAAATTAAAACTATATTTATTTAAAGTAAAAATATAATGTTATAACAATACTCTACAAAATCATGTTTTACAGCATACGTGAGGTGCCAAGGGCGTCTTGATTACGGAGGTTTAGTCCCTGGGCCAGTAATGAAATTGACTTTATGATAAGAACACTTTTAAAAACTTTTTAGGGGGTTCCTTACAAATATTCATACCGCCATATATGGAAGCGGCGCTTGAACTCAGCCTGTCATTGTCAAATATTTCGGGCGTCGGACTGGGCGAACGCGTTACTTTTTTTGTCGGACAAGTTTACCACAACGTTTTACATGCAATTTTTAAACATTGTGCCAAAAATCGTAAGGGTTACTGTCACGAGACCCGCCTAGTCCGATACCCGAAACATGTGTTTGAGCCTTATGGCTTCATGACTGTAACCCTTAGGTGGCGTCTATAAATTACGTGAGACATTTAGGGGGGTCGGTAAATATCTGTTTAAATCTCACGATAGGGGAGGAGGGGTCTGTGAAAATATTACGTATTTTTGGACGTAGAAACAGGAGAAAATTAACGAATTTTGGGACAGGCCCTCCCAGGAAAATGCAATGCAGTTTTTTTCTCTTTAAAATTTTTGGTGACAAAATCAATTTCGGTTTGAGAAGTGGTGACTTTTTCCATTTCCATAAGTCTCACGATTATCTCAGGTACTTAATTTTTTCTATGCTGGTGTTGAATCATAAAATCTGCTCAAACGCTTCTCATTTTGCTCGATGCATTTTTTGGCGCCAGCTTGTAATCGAACTAGTGGCGATATAGACGTAAATATTTGGTATTCTTATTATCTAATTAAAAAAAAACTTAAAGCAAATGGTTGTTTTTGTTTTAGTTAATAAATGTTTTAGTATTCTTGTTTAATTGGGTTTTTGTATACATACCCATTAAAAAATAAATAAATAATAATTCAATCCATGGCCAACTATGTTTTTTTTTAATTTTCTTCTTAGATTTGCTGTTTAGAACAATGCAAAATATCGACTTTATGTATTGTTGTAATCGCCAGAGAAAAATGCAATTTTACTCAGATACAGATGTCCCATTTAAAGAATGCAGAGTTTCGGTTATATCTCAAAAATTAAAACATTCATATTTATTTTAGGTACGCCATTGTATTCTACGTATAAAGTTATAAAACTTTTGCATTTGAAGTTTCTTTCTATCTTTATTAATGTCCTAGTAATAAGACATAATAAAAATCGAGGAATTTTGAGAATCACCCTGTATCTTCTAAACCAATCAAGTGACGGTGAATCTAATTGCGCCATTAAACTAAACACTAAAAAGGACGAAACACGTACCTTGGTTTTTGTATCTCTTACCGTTGACCCTGTACCCTATAAACCACCCTTTACATTCTATTTTCCTAAATAAAATTTAAGTTTGAAAAAGAAAAGAAAAGATTGCTTATGGTGGCTCGTCACAATGATGAATTCTTCAATCATATTGCTACCATAAAATATCCCAAAGCTTATTTGTTGCTGACTCTACAGACTTAGGTAAACGATTTGGGGAGCAGCAACCAATTTTATATTGAATTTCACCTGGAAAAATCGGGCGTAAAGCGTGATCTATTTATCATCAAAGCCTATCTCAGTCTCCCTTGACTTTTGATTCCTATTTTGTTGCTGACTCTTTACACTGTAACAAACAATATCGTGAGCAACAACAAATTTTAAAATTGATTTTATCTGAAAAAATTGTGTGTGTAAAACTAGCATAGGCAGTATTAAGTGTGTCAAAATTTATAAAAAATTGTTTTTTTGCAGCAACATATATAATTATTTTTATTCAATGTATTGCACCTTTTTAGCGTGTCTTCGTGTTAAATTAACGAAAAACTGTAACTGTCTTCTTGCGATCGGTTTGAACAACAAAATCGTTTATTTGGCAACCAAAAAGCAAACGAATTCCGTCGTTTTTTTTTAGGTTTTGCCTTTTTTTTTTAATGCCAGTTTTCCAGACCTAAAATAATTAAATACATACAGTAGTGGAAAAATGTATGGAAACTTTTAAGATTGTTCGTATAATTAAATAATAAATTTGTCAGGAACCTTTTAATGTTTGCTAAAATGTAGGAATGCCACTGAAGTACATATTATCGTGTTTAGGAATTCAAGAAGAAATTTTGTTTATGTTTTTTGTGATAAGGAATTTGTGGTTGGAAATAAGTATGGAAACTATTCATATTTTTAGGTTCTAAAAATTTAGTCTTAGTTCTACAGAGCAAATATCGTGTACGGTATTAATTTATTAAATTTATCATGCCAAGGCACCGTTATTTTTCAAATGACTTTAAACAAAAAATTGTTGACTTATTTAAAATGGGAAGAAGAAAATCAAAAATTGCAAAATCTCTAAATATTACTAAGAAAGTGCGGTAACGAAAATAATACAAAAATATGAAAGTCGTGGTGATGTAAGAACTGCGCCGAAGTCGGGAAGACCTCGTAAAACTACTTCCCGAATTGATAAAACTATTTTAAGGATCTCAAAACTTGATCCCAGAAAAACTTCCAGTCAAATTACCACTGAAATCTCTGAGCAATTTGGTGTTAACGTGACAAGTAGAACCGTAAGAAACCGTCTACTTGATGGAGGGCTTTATGGAAGAGTCGCTGTTAAAAAGCCGCTTTTGTCCAAAAAAAATAGAAAGGCTCGAATGGAATTTTGCTAGAGCTCACATTAATTGGTCTCAAGAAAAATGGAATACCGTTCTGTGGAGTGACGAAAGTAAATTTTCACTATTTGGATCTGATGGCAGACGATATATAAGAAGACCGGCTGGCGCAAGATTCAAAGCAAAGTACCAAATTCCTACTGTGAAGCATGGAGGAGGGAACATAATGGTCTGGGGATGTTTTTCTCGATCTGGGACAGGACCAATCATTCAAGTGCAGGGTAAAATGGACCGATTTCAATACAAAGAGATATTGGAAAATACAATGTTACCATTTGCAGAAGAAGATATGCCATTGCGATGGATTTTTCAACAGGACAATGACCCAAAACATTCATCTAAGTTAGTAAAAGATTGGTTTGGTGAGAAAAACATAACTGTACTTGAATGGCCATCTCAATCCCCAGACTTAAATCCTATTGAACATCTTTGGGACGTCTTAGATCGCCGTATTCGAATTCATTCTAATATCAAAAATCAACAACAACTGTTTAATATTATTAAATCAGAGTGGTCCCAAATTCCTGTAGAGACACTTCAAAAATTGGTTGACTCTATGCCTAAAAGGTGCCAGGCAGTCTTAGATGCTAAAGGGTATTCTACAAAATACTAAAAAAGTGTCAATCATATGTTTGTAACATTTTTTTTATGAAATAATAAAAGTTTCCATACTTTTTTCCAACTGTTTTTGAAAATTTCTTATTATTTAAAAACAAGAATCCTAACAAAAACAATTTTCTAAAAAAATAAATAATACTACGTCAATTTATATTCTAATTATGTGTATGCGGAAATAATATTGCAGAAACAAAAAATAATCGTAATCTTAAAAAGTTTCCATACTTTTTTCCAAGTGGGCCAAGTGAAGTAAAGCTGAGCAAATGCTAAAGCAAGTAAGTAAAAAAATAATAAAAGATTAAACATACAAAATGGCCTGAAACAAATAAAGCAAATTATGGTATTAGCTTTAGCTTAAGGGGAGTAAGGTTAACTTTTTTACATTTTGTTAAAATACGTTTTCGAAATAATGAACATTTTCAGAAAAATGTGTAAAAATTTGAAATTAATCGAAGCAAAATTAACGAAAATACGAAGGTTTAAGTAACCACCTTATCCACTACGTTAATATCGAATAGTTAAAGCTAGCTTGAGTTTAAGCGGCTTTTAGAATTGGCTTGAAAAAAGCAATATAAACGCGCTTGAAAATGACTTGAATTGTTGAAGTCAAGCCTGAAGAATAAGTAGGGTTGACTTCACTGAAGCCGATTAGAAACACGATATAAACGATTCAAGCTTGCTTAATAACTGCCTAACTTCAGATGAATGCTTCCTCGAATGTCATCGGTGTTAATTTCATATATGATTTTGACATTTTTATGAAAAATATGAGTTGAAAAACAGGTGAAAAAAATTAAAACACGCTCACACCAACAACAGCACATAAAACGGGACGAATTAAAAAGTGAGGTTTGTTTTTCAATTGATGTCTACTGTAAAGTTGGATGCAAAACTGCCGCATGCGTACGACGATGGCCTGATATGTGTGCTTGACCTCGATTTTCAATCGACTTTCAAGCCACCGAAATGAACACATAGACTTGGAAATCGCTTCAAAGCCGCTTTGTTTTCAAGCCAACTTCAACTATTCGATATAAACGTAGTAATTCATGACTCTTGGAATCTAACTTTAAAACTTGTTTCCCACAACTCACGTTTTTAAAGTCAGTGACCATCATAACTTCAAAACTACTGCATCGATATATTTGAAATTTTTACCACTAATTCTTTCAATAATTTTCAAGGTAACACTGGAGAGCTTTTTGGTAATTTTCTAGTAAACCTGCGGCAACTCCGATTTTGACAAAATTTGGTATACAGGGTTTTTGGGGCGCTGATCACGAATCTGAAAGAATTTTTTGGCGGATACGTTTCGTTCTTGAGATATTCATCATCAGACTTGAAATATAAACTAATCCTATTTTTACAATATTCCCCTTCTTTTTTGCACACAATTCTTGATTTAAAGCTAAAGTGGCACACAATATTTGATTTTCACCTTTTAAAACCCGTTTTTTTACGTATTTTACATTATTTTTGCATTAAATTGCATAGCTATACTTTGAATCATTTCAATCCCAGTGTGCCATGAAGTCCTCATGTGTATGTATGGTTGCCGCATTATCAAAAGAAAAGCCACGCAATTTAATGCAAAAATAATGTAAAAACGTAGAAAACGGGGTTTTAAAATGTGAAAATCAAATATTTTGTGACACTTTAGCTTTAAATCAAGAATTGTGTGCAAAAAGAAGGGGGAATATAGTGAAAATAAGCTTAGTTCAAATTTGAACTTTGATGATGAATATCTCGAGAACGAAACGTTTCCGCCAAAAATCTTTCAGATTCGTGATCAGCGCACCAACAAACCCCCGTATACCAAATTTCGTTTAAATCGGAGTTGCCGCAGGTTTCTAGAAAATTACCTTTTTTTTAAGTTTTTCTATATTTCTAATTTTAATAAAAACAAATAGGCTGATATTTTTCTTAAAAATTGCGTTATTTACTTTAAGGTGCTCCCAAAAAGTGAAAAATTAACTTTACCATCCCTAACTTAATCACCTGGCCCAGTATTTAAATACAGTAAAAATAAATATAATTGCTCCCTTACATTAAGACTTGAGCCAGGATGTCTAACTTTAATCTAGTAAGTCTTTAATAACGCAGTTACATTGTACGTATCACCCTGTATCGCTTCTGGGTCGCGTGTTTGACAAAACGCGGTCAGTTTTAATAAAGTAAGAGGTCTACAAGAAGTCAGTACCAGTTGTGGTACCAAGCCGCGGGCCGGTTCTCACCAGTCGCTGCTGTTGTTGTTGGTACGTCTTGCAGGCGGGCATTCTAAGAAAATAAATATATATTGAGTTTATCTTACTCTCCGGGTCGTGAGTTTTTTTTTACTGAGGTTCGTTTTGTATTGAGAAAATTGTTAGATTTTGAAGTGTTTTTTAAAAACGAACTTAAAAGTGTATGTTTCTCTTGGACTTTCAGTGCATATGGATTATTGATCGAAAAAACATTATTTGTGGCCTTTATTTTTGGTAATTTAGCTGGATTAAAAAGCAAGGAATATGCTAATTACTAAAGATAGCGAAGAAGAAGGGTAAGAATCTGTAGTATATATACATATACAGTGTGTCCAAGTGTAAGGGATCCTAAGCATGGGAATCTCAGTACCTATTGGAGATACAGCTTAGGTTAAATTAGAGAAAGAGTTGTGTTTTTTTAAACCTTATTTACATGCCGTTTAAAAACTTGAAAAATTTCATGGCCTGCTGAGATATTTGGCAAAAACGAAAATTTGACTATATCGATTTTATTTTTTTCTGACTTTATTTGAAGAGATATAAAAAAACTAATAACACTTTTCATTGGCACTTTTTAGCTACTACATGATGGTATTTTTAGATTTTATACCCGACGTTTCGTTTTCAAGAAACCATCATCAACTTTATTTTTTTATATGGCTCGAAAAAAAGTACACCCTGTATCTGATCCCATTTTTTATTACAAATTCAACGATGTATCACATGTCATATTTTAATTTTTAGTTAAAAGAAAAATTGCATTTTTCTATTTTTTAAAGTTATTTTTAAGTAGGCCTTGCAAACAAATACTTGGACGTTAATACCTGTTACCGTATCTGCAACATAATTAATTATCATTATAAAATAGTATTTGTCGTTATTACCCTGTTTGTCAAGTTGTTGTTTTTAGAGCAATTGTTCTTATTGTTACTGTTGTCTTTATACGCAATTACGCATTACTAGGCTCAACAAAATCCGCGTGTTAAGAAAATATCGAAACATCAAGAACGTTTTGGGTTTAATATGTGGTGTGGAATTTTAGGAACTAAAATACCAGGTCCATGTATTTACCATAATTCATTAACTGCAGAAATGATACCTTTATTTATTTTTGCAGCACAAAATGTAGCATGTTAGCATGTCAAACTTATCTCTTCATGGCTATAATGGCCATCCTGCTGTCGACCGTAATAATACGATAAGATATTAGCTATACACCAATAAACAATAATAGAGACAATAAGTAATAATAAGAACAATTGCTCTAAAAACAACAACTCCACAAACAGGGTAATAACGACAAATACTATTTTTATAATGATATGAAATTATGTTACAGATACGGTAAACAGGTAGTAACGTCCAAGCATTTGTTTGCCAAGGCCTACTTAAAAATAACTTTAAAGAGATAGAAGGAAATGCAATATTTCTTTTTAACTCAAAGTTAAAAATATGACATGTATCGTTAATTTGTAATAAAAATGGGATCGAAATACGAATTGCCCTTTTCGGCTTATAAAAATAAAGTTGATGATATTTCTTGAAAACGAAGCATCTAAAAATCTAAAAAAGAATGCCGTCTGTGAGTAACCCCAAAATTGCAATGAAAAAGGAATGTTATTAATTTTTATATCTCTTCAAACAAAGTCGAAAAAATAAAGATCGATATAATCAAATTTTCGTTTTTACCAATATCTTGGCGGAGCCACGAAAAATTTTCGAGTTTCACAAACGTACAGGGTGTCCCATTTTGGTTGTCCCTTATGGGAAACTTGGAAACCATAAGAGATATTAAAAATCTGATACCCCATCCTCGAGCTCTTTTTGGAGAAAACATTTATGGTAAAAACAGATCATCGCTATCGCGAAGCGTTTCAGAGATACAGGGTGATTCTCGATTTTTCACTTTTTGAAAAGGCCCTGTAGCTTTGTTGTTATTACAGATACGAGAAAACTAATTGCACATTATAAAGACACTTTTTTCCGTAGAATCCAGTGGCGTAGCCAAAAAATTTTGAGCTGTCATTTTTGACATATGACCCAAACATGTTTTTTTTAATAGGGACACCCTATAAATGATTAGGTAATTAAATTGCTTGTTTTTTTCTGATTAAAATAATATATCATAGTAGGTGGTTTAATACATTTTTTACGTCAAATATTGGAAAAATTATGATTTTAAAGACGCATTTTTTTATTTTAAAATTCAAAAATTTCCTACCACTTTATTTATAAATATATAAGTATGAAATTTTGGTAAATAATATATATGATGTAGAAGATTATTAATACGCATAATAAAATGATACACGGTGTCTCAAAAAATTAAAATAATTTTTTTATTTTAAAATTTAAAAATTTCCTACAATTTTATTTATGAAAATAAAGGGATGAAATTTTGGTATTTGATAAATGTGATGGTGAAAAATATTATTATATATAAAAAAATGATACAGGATGTCTCAAAAAATTAAAATGATTTTTTTATTTTTAAATTTAAAAATTTTCTACAATTTTATTTATGAATATATAAGGATCAAATTTTGGTGGATAATATATATGATAAGGAAGAATATTATTATTTATATATAAATGATACAGTGTGTCCCAAAAATTAAAAATAAGTATTTTTATGTTTAAATTTAAAAAATCATAGCGTCCTTATTTATGAATTTGAAGCAAAAAATTTTGGTAATGTATTAGTATGATAATGTTGTATAAAAAAATAAAAATCAAAGTTATACAGGGTGTGTCAAAAAATTTTCGATTTTTTTTTTTTGTTTTTTGCTCTATTGGTAAAGTTGACATGGAGAATTCATAAAAAATAAAAAAATAAAAAATCAAAAATTAAAAAAAACTTGATAAATTTTTAAGTTTAATTAATATAACTTGTTTATTATTGTTGTTGTAAACTAATTTTTGTTTTTTTCTACGGAAATGTCTCCAGAGCTAAGGGATGACAGATTCCTTTTAAAACAAAAATATTAAACAATTTAAAAAACAGATAGAAGCCGCAATGCGTCTTTAAAATCATAATTTTTCCAATATTTGACGTAAAAAATGTATTAAACCACCTACTATGATATATTATTTTAATCAGAAAAAAACAAGCAATTTAATTACCTAATCATTTATAGGGTGTCCCTAATAAAAAAAAACATGTTTGGGTCATATGTCAAAAATGACAGCTCAAAAAATTTTTGGCTACGCCACTGGATTCTACGGAAAAAAGTGTCTTTATAATGTGCAATTAGTTTTCTCGTATCTGTAATAACAACAAAGCTACAGGGCCTTTTCAAAAAGTGAAAAAATCGAGAATCACCCTGTATCTCTGAAACGCTTCGCGATAGCGATGATCTGTTTTTACCATAAATGTTTTCTCCAAAAAGAGCTCGAGGATGGGGTATCAGATTTTTAATATCTCTTATGGTTTCCAAGTTTCCCATAAGGGACAACCAAAATGGGACACCCTTATATACAGGTTGTTAATTTAAGGAAAGGACAGGGTGTTTTAGAATGTTTTTAAATTAAAGGACATATTTGACTATTTAAAATATAAACAAAAGTTCATATAAACATGTGTCCGCAAATTCCTTGTTTTAAAGATACAGGGTGTTAAACATGGATTTTTTAAATATCTTAAATATTCTTTACCCAATTTTGTTTTAATATATTTATTTCATTAAGGGGTAATTTATTACTAACCTAATTACATTTAATAAGTCCAGTGGCGTCTCGAGGGGCAAAGGAAGGAATATTTAGGAACAAAATGGTACGCATTTGACTGTGTAAATGTGAACGAAAGAAAATGTTTTAAAAAGTCGTGCTCTAAGCAAATAAAAATATAGCTTTTATGTCTCTTTTATTTTTTTGTATCTTGTTTAGTTTAAGAGAAAAAAATAAATAAATCCGCTTAATTGAATATTGTTAAACTATAAAAAAAAGCATTGCAGAAACTTTTTTTTTTAAATTAGATTTTATAATTTGTTATAAGCAATTATGTAGCAACAACAATAAATACTTATTTAAATAAGGTTTATATCCAGTCTAACAATTTTTAGTAAAACAAGTGTTTTTGAAGTTTTTGAGAAGTTTAACACCCTGTATTTTGAGAACGAAAATTTGCGGACCTATGTTTATATGAACTTTCCTTTATATTTTTTAATGTAGAGATCGGCAGGTTTTGCCCAGACGTGTTTACAGAAACAGCTTAAGTGCATTATATTGATATTTGATTTTTTAGCTACTGCACATGCACAAAATATATAATATATAATTAAAAAAGCTGAATGACCCACTGGATTTCATTTTAAAACATACTCAGTATTAAAAATAAAAACAGAAATCTTATAAATTATAATTATGTGACGAGACTGTAATTTCACTTGATTATTAACACGCTTTTATTAACTTGGGTTGTAACGTATCTATCCATCTGGCTATGAATGTAACGGAATCTTTGAGCCTAATTTTAACCAACTTCCAGCTATTCGATTTCTTTGAAACTTTGCACACGTATTAAGGACCCATGACAATGCAATAATCTGCAAGCAGTATCCCGTTATCCTGCTTTTGTAATCGCCAGGGAAAAAAAATTCCATTATATTATTTATAACCCTGCTTGACACCTGGTGATGCCATCTGTCACCTGTACGTCCAGTGGTACCAACCACCAAGCATTTCAAAGCGTTGCGATCAAATGAAGCCGAAATTTTTAGTGGATTGCAAAATGTTGGCAACGGTCCAAACATTGCGCTGGATTGCCATCTGTCGGCATAAAAACTTTGAAACTACCTCGCCGACTTAATGGCGAGAAGACGTTTAGTTGGGTTGCCAATCTGTGGCAGACATTCTAACTTTGCTACCATTGTCATTTCATAGGGGCTGGTTATTTTCTTTTTTCTTAATTAAATAGTATGTTCTAATTTACTGTTATATTAAGAATTTTGTGCAATATAACGAACTAAAAAATGAAAAATAATTAATAGTTTAAAAACTAAAAAAACACGCTTTTATATGCAACCGAACTAAAAATTAGAAAATAATTTTTCATTAAAAAAAAATATTGTCACTTCATAGTAAAAAAGCGTGGGGTGCATTTACTATTTTTCATAACTTTTCCATCATAGATATTGGCAAATATATAATAATTATAACATTTTAATATATTAAAGCACCCCACGCTTTTTACTGTGAAGTGACAATATTTTTGTTAATGAAAAATTATTTTTAATTTTTAGTTCGGTTGCATATAAAAGCGTGTTTTTAGTTTTTAAACTATTAATTATT